>ML286771.1:0-60887 GCA_005239495.1 Nicotiana undulata
ATTGAATAAATGCGTAGTAAAGTGATGGTCGGCTAGCCTAGTTCCACAATAGGCGCCATCACGGTCTGTTAGGATTTGGGGTCGTGACATGGAGATTCTCAAGGATTATGATCTCACCATTTTATATCATCCGGGGAAGGCCAATGTAGTGGCCGATTCCCTGAGTCGCCGAGCAGGGAGTTTTGGGAGTCTAGCCTATCTATCAGCAGCAGAGCGACCCTTGGCACGTGATGTTCGGTCCTTAGCAGGGCAGCTAGTGAGATTGGATTTGTCAGAGCCTCCTCGGATATTAGCCATCATGGCTTCCCGGTCTTTTCTTTATGATCAGATCAGAGCTCGCCAGTATGATGACCGACACTTGTTAGTTCTTCAGGGCAGGGTCCATCGAGGTGATGTCAGAGATGTGACTATTGGTGATGACGGTGTTATGAGGATGCAGGGCCGTATTTGTGTGCCCAATGTGAATGGTATTCGAGAGTTGATATTAGTAGAGGCACATAGCTCGTGGTATTCCAGTCATCCGGGTGCCGCGAAGATGTATCAGGATTTGAGACAGTAGTATTGGTGGAGGCGGATGAAGAGAGACATTGTTGAGTATGTGGCACGGTGTCTCAACTGCCAGCATGTCAAGTATGAGCACCAGAGACCATGTGGATTACTTCAGAGGCTAGAAATTCCTGAGTGGAAGTGGGAGCAGATCACTATGGATTTTGTAGTTGGACTTCCACAGACTTCGAGGGGTTTTGATGCTATTTGGGTCATTGTGGATCGGCTGACCAAGTCCGCACACATCATTCTGGTGGGTACTACTTATACTTCGGAGAAGTTAGCTATTATCTACATCAGTGAGATTGTCCGATTGCATGGAGTTCCGGTTTCTATCATTTCTGACAGAGGTACTCAGTTCACATCTAAGTTTTGGAGGGCCGTGCAGAGAGGTATGGGTACTCAGGTAGAGTTGAGCACCGCGTTTCATCCTCAGACCGACGGGCAGTCAGAGCGGACTATTCAAATTTTAGAGGACATGTTGCATGCCTGTGTGATTGATTTTGGTGGTTCATGGGATCAGTTTCTGCCACTAGTAGAGTTTGCATATAACAACAACTACCAGTCTAGTATTCAGATTGCGCCGTATGAGGCTTTATATGGCAGGAGGTGTAGATCTCCGGTTGGTTGGTTCGATGCCGATGAGGCTAGGCTATTAGGCCCAGATTTTGTTCAGGACGCGTTGGAGAAGGTGAAGTTGATTCAGGAGCTACTTCGCACGGCGCAGTCTAGGCAGAAGAGATATGCAGACCGGAAGGTTTGGGATGTGTCTTATATGGAGGGTGACAAGGCACTGCTAAAGGTGTCACCCATGAAGGGTGTTATGAGGTTCGGAAAGAGGGGAAAGTTGAGTCCCCGGTTTATTGGTCCTTTTGAGGTGCTTCAAAAGGTTGGAGAGGTGGCATATAGACTTGCCTTGCCACCCATCTTGTCGAGTGTTCATCCGGTATTCCATGTGTCAATACTCCGGAAGTATGTTGGCGACCCGTCTCATGTTTCGGACTTCAACATAGTTCATCTTGAGGTCCAAGGATATAGCTTCAATGGAGGTTCATCTAGTGGAGGAGGCTACTTAGGAGACCAAGCGGGAGATGCGGAGCAGATATCCTCACTTGTTTGATAATCTAGGTATGTTTCTAGACCCGTTCGAGGACAACGTTTGTTTAAGAGAGGGAGAATGTAATGACCCGGCTGGTTGTTCTGTAGAATTTCATTAATTTTCACTGTTTCTGCTTTTTCATAGCTGGTTTATACTGTTCATGATGTGTTAGAGTTGGTTAGCTCGGGTTCGGAGTGGGTATAGAAGGAATTGAGACACTTAGTCTCTAAAAGTAACTTTAGAGTTGGAAAAGTCAACTGAGAGTTGACTTATTGATAAACGACCTCGGAATGCAGATTTTGTGGCTCAGATAGCTTCGTTAGGTGATTTAGGACTTAGGAGTGTGTACGTAATATTTTTGTGATGTCCGGTGTAGAATTAGGCTTGAATTGCGAAATTTAGTTTTTGGCGATTTTCGGTCGGCAGTGGAAAATAGGCTATCGGGATCAGAATGGAATTCCGACAGTTGGAACAGGTTCGTAATGTAGTTTTGGATATGTATGCAAAATTTCAGGTCAATGGAGGTGTTTTGGATAGTTTCGGCATCATTGGTGGAATTTAGAAATTGGGAAGTTCATAGGCTTGAATTCGATGGATTTTTGGAGTATTGATGTTGTTTTTGGTGTTTCGAAGGCTCGACTAGGTGTGAATGATCATTTAGGATGTGTTGGTATATTTGGTTGAGGTCCCGAGGGCCTCAGGGGTGTTTTGGGTGGTTAACGGACCAACTTTTGACTTGAAAACTTGGCAGATTTTTGCTGGTGTGAGTTTCTGGTTTCCTTCTACGCGATCGCGGGAGGAAGTTTGCGATCGTGTAGGTATATCTGGGAAAGGGAAGAATTTTGTTAATCGCGATCGCGTGGGTTGAGGAAGTTGTTCAGTGCGATTGCGTAGAGGAGTTCGCGATCGCGTAGGGTTGAAGGGCACATGAGGAGGCCATCTAGTTGTTCTTCGCGATCGCATGGGATGGCTCGCGACCGCGTGGGTTTAAGTTGTGGTGAATCGCGATCGCGTGTAGTCGTTCGCGATCGCTTAGGGTAAATAATTGAGGCTGCAAAGTTGTTCTCCGCGATCGCGACTAGATGTCCGCGATCGCGTAGAAGAAATCACTGGGCAGAAAGTTTAAGTTCAAAAACGAGGGTTTTAAGCCATATTTCAAAAACACCATTAGAGAGCTCGGGAGAAGGAGGTTTTGGAGAGATTTTCAGTGGGAATCTTGTGGTAAGTGTTCTTCAATCACTTTTAGTCTAATTTCACGAATTAGTATTGATTTTTACCATGTAAATTGAGGAATCAAAGTGGAAATTGGGGAAAATGGGAAGAAATGTTAGAAAATTCTTTTGATGATTTGAGGGGGAATTTGAGGTCGAATTTTGGTAAATTTGATATGGGTAGACTCGGGGAAGGATAAGGATTCCAGTTTTGTAAATTTTATCGAATTTCGAGACGTGGGTCCGGGGGTCGGGTTTGACCAATTTCAGGATTTTTGTGTATTTTTGATAAATTTCGATTGGGTTTCATTCCTTAGCATATTATTAAGGTACAAATCTGATTGTTGGTAGATTTGGAGCACTCGGAGGCCGAATTTAGAGGCAAAGGCACTGCGGAGTAGTATTTTAGCCGGTTTTGAAGTAAGTAACGTTTCCAAACTTGGAACCGATGGTTTGAAACCCCAAATTATCTGGTATTTGATATTAATTAAGGTTACACACATGCCAAGTGACGGGCATGCGGGCGTACACCGAATATTTGTGGCCTGGCTCATCCCATGGAACTGCCTAATGGTTATTCCTGGCGGATACTTGTACTGTGAAGGGTAGCAACTGACGACCGTGATCTCGTCATCTCTTTCCTATTCTACCCGTCGTTGTTTTTTTCCAGACTATGTTGGTCATTCCTCTTTTATTATTATTATTATTATTATTATTATTATTATTATTAGTATTATTATTACTATTATTATTATTATTATTATTATTATTATTATTATTATTATTATTATTATTATTATTATTATTATTATTATTATTATTATTATTATTATTATTATTATTATTATTATTATTATTATTATTATTATTATTATTATTATTATTATTATTATTATTATTATTATTATTATTATTATTATTATTATTATTATTATTATTATTATTATTATTATTATTATTATTATTATTATTATTATTATTATTATTATTATTATTATTATTATTATTATTATTATTATTATTATTATTATTATTATTATTATTATTATTATTATTATTATTATTATTATTATTATTATTATTATTATTATTATTATTATTATTATTATTATTATTATTATTATTATTATTATTATTATTATTATTATTATTATTATTATTATTATTATTATTATTATTATTATTATTATTATTATTATTATTATTATTATTATTATTATTATTATTATTATTATTATTATTAGCAGCAGCTCATGACTGAGTGACACTGGATCCGGGGTTGTAGGATTTAAATGTTGGTTTTAGATATTGTTTCAAACTTCAGGTTTGTTTTGTTTTTCTGATGTTAATCGTAGATTTTGTTAAAAATGATAATTTTACTGGTAATTGAATTTAGCTGAATAGAATGGGTGGCTTTCCTAGTTCCACGACAGGCGCCATCACAACCCCGAAATCGAGTCATGACACTCTACCGTCCAACCCACACTCAAATCCTTTGCATGCCACATTGGCCTACTCACCCTCAACTACTAGGGATTCCAAAACCCCATATCAGCCAAATAATTACCATGCATGTGCTACTCATCATGATTTTTCACCCCTATCTACTAATTCACCAAGCCAAACGATTACTGCATCCTCACTACACCACAACACACAACTTTCTTCAACACCCCTTAGCCATGCAGCGACCAACATTCCCTCAAAGCTCCAACTTCAGGGAGAACACCATCAACAACTCCCAACTCTTCCATCTCCCCAGGTTATCCATGCAGGGGCCTCAGCTACCCCATATCCAATCTCCACTAGTATACACATCACAACCAATGACTTTGGACATGCCTCTCCAGTCATGGTTGGAGATGGGGCTGCAAGGGTACGCTCTGATCTTCACACTGGAATTGAAGAACCAGGAAAAAGTTCTACTCGTCCAGAGTCCTACCCACTTAGCCGAGATTGTAACACAAGGGATGCGGCTGGGCATGGAATCCTACACTCATCAACAGTGGTTCACCACCCAGCCACCACTACTACTCGACCACCAAGCGTCCAGCTCGACCCACCCACAGTGGCCATACCCTATAAGCCCAATGAGTCCAACATGGAATCCACAGACCAATCTCCCCCCCTTCTACCCACCTCACCACATGGGTCAAGTGTATGCACCTTGGTTCCAACCTCTTAATTCCTTCAATCCTCTCTCCCCTTATTCGAGCCCATTGGAAAGTCTCACTCCCCAAACTAGTCCCCCACAAACTCCACCACAATCTCCGCCTGCACTAGACAGCAACACAAGGCAAGAGTTAGCAACAATATTAACGGAGATGAGGGAGACAAGGACAGAATACGGGTGGCTAAAGAATGTTCAGTTTTACAACCTAAAAGAACTGTTCGAAATTTTTTTAATTCTAAAGTGTCCACCAGAGCTAGTCACATGTAGTCTCAACTTCGGGCCACCAACCAACCAAGGGGATGGGAAGTATGCCACGGTGATCATTCCGACGCTTCTACAACTTCCTATGAGTCTGGATCAGACGACCCAAATTCCGGCAGGTCAGATCACAAGCCCTAACTTTTACATGAATTTCTTAATTTGGAACTGTAAAAGCTTGCACAATCCTGAGTTTAGAAGGAACTGTATGTCTTTGTTGGACAACCATAGACCTACACTTGCTATACTACTTGAGACTCACATGCACGATCATAAGCATCTTACTACTGATTTTAATTTTTCAAATATGTCCCAAGCCCCTGCAAATGGTTTAGTAGGTGGTATAGTAGTAATGTGGCAGGAGGATCGTATCAATGTGAGAGAAATGAAAGTCACTGATCAGGAGATACACTGTTTGGTCTAGGTATGTCCTTCTAAACCTACTTGGTTATTATATGTTATTTATGCAAGTCATGATACAAATTCCAGAAAGACGCTTTGGAATAATTTAGCTAGGCTAAAAGACACTGTAACTATGGTTGGTTAATAGGGGCGACTTTAACGATATACTAGAAGCTAGAGAAAAATTTGGTGGATTACCAATTCGTAACACTAGGTCAGACAATTTTAGACGATGTTTAAATTACTGTGTATTAATTGACCTAGGCTACCAGGGAAGTAGATTTACTTGGACTAATAAACATCGTTATGGTCATACAATATTAGAGAGACTGGATCGATTCCTAGCAAATTACGACTGGTTAAATTTATATCCAGAAGCTACTGTTACACACCTTCCCCACACCCATTCTGATAACTGCCCCTTACTAATTAATTTACATCCTAACCATAACATAGTTAATAAACCATTTCGATTTGAAATCATGTGGGCTTCACATGCTCAATTTCAACAGATTGTTCAAGAGACTTGGACAGTAGACGAGCCTTTACTAATGACTATTGACAACTTTAAACAAATAGCCACTACATGGAACCACAATACTTTTGGGAACATCTTTCATCGTAAGAGGAAAATATTAGCCAGATTACAAGGATCCAATATTCTATTCATTATCCTACAAGCTTGTTTCTACAAAATTTAGAGGCCCAGTTAAATTTGGAATATAGTAATATACTACGCCTCAAGGAGGATTTTTGGAAATTAAAATCACGTATTAACTGGTTAAATGATGGGGACGCAAATACAAAATTCTTTCATATGTCTACATTACACAAACGTAGGAGGAATAGAATTACTGCCCTAAACGATACAGGAGGCAACTGGATTTATAACCAAAATGATTTACAAACATTAATCTTAAACTACTATAATCAGCTTTTTATAACTCAAGAAATGCACTCCACTCAAATTCACATGCTATGGAATCCTTATACCATTACTCATATTGATATTGCTCAACTAGAAGAGCCACTCAGATTTCAAGAAATTATTCAGGCACTTCATAGCTTTAAACCTCATAAGGCTCCGGGACCGGATGGACTACATTCTTTCTTTTATCAAAAATACTGGCAGCAAGTAGGACCAAAGGTTGCAACCTTTTGTTACGAAATATTTCACACAAAAATAATCCCTCCTGACTTAAATAAAACTCTACTATGCTTAATACCTAAAATAAAAAACCTCACGACCATTCAACAATTCCGACCTATTAGTCTCTGTAATACCTTATACAAGATCATCACTAAGATCATTGTTAACATGCTCAAGCCAATTATTAGCAAAATCATAGGCCCAACTCAAACAAGCTTCCAGCAAGGCAAGCGAGCTTCTGATAATGCCATAATTGTTCAAGAAGCTTTAAATTACTTAACCAAGAAAAAAGGTAAATCTTCCTTTATGTTTCTCAAACTTGATCTAGAAAAGGCATTTGATCGCCTTGAATGGTCTTTCATACGAAAAACCCTAGTCTACTTCAAACTACCCAGATCTCTCATTAATTTAATAATGTCTTGCATCACCACTCCAACTATCTCTATTCTACTCAATGGTTCCAGCACTCCTTACTTCCAACCCACAAGAGGTATAAGGCAAGGGGATCTTTTATCTCCCTACTTGTTCATACTATGCATGGAAATGCTCTCACGTAGCAACAATACTGTTGTTGATCACCTCCAATGGCAGCCAATAAAAATGTCATCAACTGGACCAGAACTCTCCCATCTATTCTTTGCGAATGATATTATACTCCTATAAAAAACATCCACCCTTAGTTGTCACACAATAATTGATGTTTTGATCTACTTTTGTCAACAATTCGGCCAGAAAATTAACTTTGAGAAATCAAAAGTTTTTTTTCCCAAAAATTGCAACAGTTATGATAGGACCTTTGTCACAAGTTCCTTCAATATAAAAGAGGGTAACCCCTTTGGAAAGTATTTAGACTTCCCAATGTTTCACACGAGGACTAAACAGGCAGACTTCCAATTCTTGCTCGACAATTTTAAAAACAAACTGGCGGGTTGGAAAACCAATTTTCTGACCCTATCAGGTAGAGCCACTCTTATTAAATCTTTATTATTCTAAGCGGGTATTCAATTTTGGGTAATGAAAAACTTGTTATTCTTAACTCTTGGGATCAGGAATTCCTATATAACTTAAGTGACACAGTAAAAGCTTTTTCTATTCTTTTATTAACTGATAGTCTATGTCTAGGGAGCATACTTGACAGGAGATAGACACAGGCGGTAGAGGGGTCCCCCACTTCGATTCCCGCCCCGTTAGCATCTACGATCCTAGATAAGGGATTAGTCCGTTAGGTCTTTTCGGTCTGGAGCCGGCTGGTAATGGACCTACTTACCTTGCTTGTAGACCTGCTGCGGAGCTAGCCCTTGTTCTCTCAATTCCTTGCCCAACCATATTATGCACTACATCCAGATGCCTGCCACTATCATAAAAAAAATGGAGCAATACCAAAATAACTTTCTTTGGGGGACTACACCAACAAGAAAGAGACTACACCTTCTTAACTGTAAAGAGGTCACTACACCAATATAAAGAGGAGGCTTAGGCATTAGGAAACTTAGGCAAAAAAATATGGCTTTGCCAGCTAGCCTTGCATGGAGAGCTTTTAATAATCCACAGGCAATGTGGGTTCAGGTTCTACTGAAAAAATACTTAAACAAGCCTCAAAATTGTATTCACTCCTCCATTTGGTACAATATTATCCAGGGATGGAAACAATGCCAACTAGGGATCCAGTGGAAATTAGGGCATGTCTCTCATATTAAATTCTGGGACGACCCTTGGATAAAGGTAGGAACAACAATGCGTAGTCTCATTCAAGGCCCATTACCGGAAGGTCATGACACGGTCACTATCTCCTCCATCTTAAGTGATACAGGGTGGGAATGGAGCCGACTTCCTTTTGAACTACCTCAGGCACTGATACAACAAATTAAATCAGTCTATATGTCCAAATTTAACATCACTGAAGATAACCTCCGTTGGGGTCTTACAAACTCAGGTTGCTTTACAGTGCAATCCATGTATAACGCCTTGGAAAATCTTTCATCTACATCCCCCACCCCGACTATAACATATGCATGCATTTGGAAATTACCTGTCCCACCTAAAATTCAATCCTTCATTTGGCTACTCTATCACAATAAACGATCCACTAAAGAATACCTTGGAAGAATTATATTGACACAGGATGCTACATGCTACTACTGCAACCAACAAGATGAAACCATTCCTCATATATTTTATTTTTGCATAAATGCTCAAACATTCTAGCATGAACTACGTATCCTAAACCACATCAACACCATTACTCAAACCTCAAATATGAGTACCTCACTTCACAAACTCCTCACATATAAAAGCTTCCACTTTCCTCACGATATAAACCCACGCACATACCTACCATTCTGTCTTTGGCACCTTTGGCTTACTCAAAATAGGAATTTATATACATCCACAAGAGACACTGCTCGAGTACACTGGGTAAACCAACGAGCAATTGAATATACTTACCTGGTTGCTCGTTGTTATAAACGTAATAAGCGTAGAGCTACAAGCCTAAGGTGGATCCCACCAACAGGAGCTATCTACAAACTAAATACTGATGGATCTCACTCCTCAACAACACCTGGAATTGGTGGATTAATTAGAAACTCTAACGGAGACTGGATAGTTGGCTTCACAGGAATAATACCAACCCCTTCGCCACTGGAAGCTGAACTGCATGCTCTCAAAACTGGCCTTCAGTTGGCACTAGATTGTGCTCTGGTCCCACTTGAAGTGGAAGTAGATGCACAAGAGATAATCATATTATTAGATACACATAAATCACCATTTGATAATTTTCTCAATGATTGCAGGTACCTCCTGGACCGGCTAGGTAAACCATCAGTCACACATGTGTACAGAGAGATCAATAGAGTGGCTGACCTTTTAGCTAAGGCAGGGAAAAATTGGGCAGATGATTCCATGCATGCTATTTTTGAAGACGTCCCCGATTTTGTTGAACACTTTTTGGCTGAGGATAAGCACTTGGCAACAACACAGTTTCAACGAGCATCTTCTCCTACGCAGCCTAATATGATGCAGCATAGTAATAATATCTTAGGTAGTAATGATATAGCTAAGGATAAGCACTTGGAAACAACACAATTTCAACGAGCATATGCTCCTACGCAGCCTAATATGATGCAACATAGTAATAGTATCTTAGGTAGTAATGATATAGCTGTTGCTACTTCGTCTATATTTCGTTGTAATAGTATAATACCTTGTACGACAATGGACACTGTAAGTCCACCCATCTGTACGCACTATTTAAAGTTTATATAATCTAATATCTTTCCTTCAAAAAAAAAAGAAGTGAAACATGAATTGAAGAAAGAGTTAGGCGACGCGAGCTACTGTGCTCGCTATTGAGCAGGTGAAGCAAGCAATTTTGTTCGCGACAGAGCATGCGACGCCAGGGAAATTTTGTGCATTAGAGCATGCGACGCAAGGCCTGAGGCAAGGTGGAGCGTGCTATAGAGGTCGCGAGGCACGGTCTATAGTGAGGGTGTTCTGGATTTTTAAAGCCTATTTTGTCTGCTATTTGATTTTGGACTTGGTTATTTCGTTTGGGTCTTTTCCCTACCCATATAAATAGTCATTATGCTCTATTTTTAGAGGAGTTGTGCGAATGGAGGCAAGGGAAAATGGCCTCGACCTCCAATGGGAAAGAACCCAAAAAGAGAGCGGCTCGCAAACCCAAGAAGAGCATTATCCCCATGACTGCGGAGCTAGTCCGACTTCTGAGGGAGGAAGAAGAAGAAAGAGAGGATGGTTATGGGCTAGTGGCCCATGCACGAGCTAATACCGAGACTTAAAGGGTCACTGAGCCGGTGGAAGCTGAAAATACTCTACCCCGACCTGTTAGGGTCTAAAGGGAAGATTCGACCGAAGTCCCCGAGTTTGCTAGAGCCAAAGGTGACTCACCTCGGGGTGGGAAGGCCACCGAGGAGACGGTGGATGTCGATGTGGAGGCCGGGATCAAGGATCCTCGAGGCAAAGAAAATACCTCCAAAGATTTACTTGGGGCAATAGAGATCGAAGACTCGCCTTCGTTTCCCTCATTCACCGAGGAAATGATTCAGGAAGCTCGGGTCGAAGACGTCGCTGGTCTGAGCGATTTGGAGGTACCGAGGTAGAGTTCGGGCGAGGCTTCCTCAATTTTCAAACTAACTAACCAGTTTCCTCTCCCTAGTGCCGACGAATGATTATTATCACGGTCCTGGAAGATGCCAGGTTCTGGATGCCCTCGTAGGGGTGGTTAGCTACCTTCGGAGTTTGGTTACGGAGGAATTTGGAGTTTGCCCTCGTAGGGGTGTGAGCACCTTGTCTTTTTAACGAGGCCCAACAGGCTCTGAAACGGGTAAGTCGCTACTCTCTTTGTCAATATCAATTTTCATACTTGAGTATATCTCCCTTTGTGTAATTCTTTCTTTTCTATTTTTGTAGGCTTCAGTGCTTCATTGCGAAGCTTTCTTCCGATCCCGAGGAGAGATGAGCCAATATTAGGCCGATATCCGAGGGCTCACTAAGGATAAAGACGCCCTCAAGCTTCTCAGTGAACAAAGAGAAAAAGAAGCAAAGGGCCTTCGACTGAGCTAGAAGCGGCTCAGAAACAACAAACTGATCTGGCCTAGCAGGTAAGAAGAATCCTAAAAGTTAATGACACTGATTCAGGTATGGTGGCTAACAGTTCTGTCCCACAGGTTCAGCAAAATCTCGATATGATCAGGCAAATTTGTGAGGAAGTGGATGCAGTGAGGGCGGAGACCATGGCGTGGAAGAAGAACATGGACCGCCTTTCCTCGGAAAAGGAAGCTGCTCGAGCTCAACTGGCCTCGGTTGAAACCCAACTCCAAAGCATGAAGGAGAAAGCCTTGGTACAAGCCAAGAAAATTGGAAAGTTCTAGTCTCAGTTGGGTTCAGCAACTTCCGATCGAGAGAAGCTAGCCACAGAACTTGCAGCGGCAAAATCTGAGATTGAAACGACCAAGGTTGATTCTAATGCAATTGTGGCCTTCTACCGGACCGACACCGAAACCGCTCAGGTTCGAACAAAGGAGGTTGCTGAAGCTGCTCAGGCTCGAGCACACTGGGTTGCCGAGCATGCTAAATGCCAGTCTCTAAGGGAGACTCTCGAGGAGATCCACGCTCGTGGCTTCAATCTTACTGCCGTGATCGAGAGTGCCGAAGAGCTTGAAGCTGAATCCAAAGTGTTGGCCTTTCCCGATGATGACGATTCTAGGAGCGTCGGCGGGTCTGAGAGTGGAGAAGTCCCCGGAGTGAAGATGTTGCTCCTGGAGAAGATTAGGCCCTTAGAATTTGTATCTTTCCTTCGTGCTTCTTTTATGTTGTTTTGGCTTTTTGTATAGAATTCTAATCGGGCTATGCTGCCCTTGTAAATAACTTTTTGACATATATACAAAATATTTCTTCCTTTCTGCCTTGTGAAATTGTATTTATTTCCTTTCTTTCTGCCTTATGAAATTTTATTCTAAGGTTCGAGGTTTTGGTAATTCAATTGAAACCGAACTAATATAGTTTTTACGATCGAGTAAGTGCTTGCTCGAACTCGAAGTAAGGTAACCCTAAGGTTTGTTATTTGAGCGAGGATGGTATCTCGAACTCAAAGCCAAAAACAGCCCTTAGGCTTTTGTATTAGGTCGATATGGCCTTTATAAAAAGATTGTTTATGGATTTCTCCCCTTTTGGGCTTGACAAAGTTTTTTTATCATCTGTATTTGTAAAATTTGTAATGACTTAGCATGAAATAAGGAATTGTTCGAGAGTTGGAACAATTTTGTACTCATTAGAGTTTTCGAGCTTGATATTATCGAAGCCTTTTATGATTTTGCCGGTGGTCGCCTTTTTAACCGGTTTATGAAAACATTCGAAGGTTGTTTTGTTAATTCGCACGTCTCGGAACCGTGTTAATTCGGCCGTAGCCTCTTTAGTTCGAGATTTGCCTCTTGGGCTTATTTTCCCGTTTACTTCAAGCTTGCTTGAAGTGTCAATCCCTGTGTGGGGTGGCCGTGGCCTATAAAAATCGAGGGTTGCCTTTAAGATCTTATGATCTTGAGGTTTTAATAATTCTATCTCGTCTATTTTTCAAACGACAGTCCTCGAGCGTGGGGGTAATTATCCGAACTCCAATTATGATCGGCCCTTAAGCATGTTTACATAATAGATTGGGAGTATGAAATTGTAAAGTAGAAAACTTTTATAAGGCATGAGATATTGGTAAGAAAAAATACTTCTCTTTATAAATGATTATACATGCGTACATATTTTGTGTCAGGGCTCGAGCAACCTATACGGGCACAGTTCATTTGACCGTTTGTCCCTTACAAAAATTTACCTATCGCGACCCTGCTGCCATGAAGTAATTTCCTCAAAACAAAGTTGACATTCGAGGGCAATGCCCCCCTCCCCCCCCCCTCCCCCCGGTATTTGAGGTTGATTGTAAAGAAGCCTCGGATACTGTTGAATTGTTCTAAGTTAGCACGATCAATGGTTGCCTCATTAAAACCTCACCGGAAAACCCATTTGAGACAAAAATTGGTTAAGGAAAAAAGAGTGCAACGCGTGCTTTCAGACCTAAGAACTCCGTGTTGAAGAATTCGTTGTCGTTTCTGATCGAACACCAACAATAGTTATTTTGAAATATAAATGAAAATGGAAAAGGATGTACCTTAGCAGTAGTATCTTTTTAGGAGCGATACATTCCAATTGTTCAGTAGTTGTTCGTCGTTCATCGGGTCGAGCTTGTAAGATCCTTTTCCGATGATTTCGAAGGCCTGATGCGGACCTTCCCAGTTCGGACCCAATTTTCCTTCACTCGGATTTCGGGTGTTGAAGGTGACTTTTCTTAGCACCAAGTCCCCGATGTTAAAATTTTAAAGATTGTCTCTTCGATTGTAGTACCTTTCGATCCGCTATTTTTGGGAGGCCAACAGGACGAGGGCTGCTTCGTGTCTTTTGTCCAATAATTCTGTTACACTCCATGTTTTCGTACGTGGAAGTACGCCACAAGTGAATTGATATAAGATCGGAAATGAGATGTTACGTGTTACATCTCGCGTTTTCGTACATTAAAAGTTTCGTCTTCTGTTAATCAACGTATACTCGGGGATGAGATTATCTTGAGGTTAACGTAGTTATGTTATTTATAACAAGCGATAAGTAAGTGCCATGAAGGATAAAGGGTACACGAATTAAAGAAAATGAGTAAATTCGTGAAGGTGAGAGGGGAAGCTAAGTCAAGGAAAAAGAATTTTCATTCAAATTTGGCATGTTGGGATAAAATATGGGCCGAACAATAATACCCGCTATTTATGGACTAGTACCATACAAGGTACCACATGGCCATGATAGTAAGGTGTATAAAGTATGTTAAAAGTGAATAATATTCTAAGTAATTTAAGATAATTTTTAATTATACGGGTAATCGTTAATTATCGGATAACGAGACATTACCTAATTAACTAATAAATGAATAAAGTTTAATAATTTCCATCCCCTCAAAACGTGGCAACTAGCCACATTGTAAAGAAATGACTAAGTCATTTATTTGTTAGCTGGAAAAATACCTTCACTTCATTATTTTCCATATCCAGTAAAGACTAAACCTAAACCATCAGAATGATAATTCTTCTTTCATCAAAATTTTATTCAACCAAATTTAGCCATTTTACATAACGTCTTTCAACCAAACTTTCTACAACCAGACGTGAAGAAAGATTTCTTCATTCTAAACGCTACAATTGATTCCTTCAACCAACAAGATTTCGTGGCACAGTAACAACTTATAATTTTACAATTATAAAGGAGTACGGTGCAATATTTTCTAAAATATCATACAGATTCTTCCTACTTCAGGTATGTTAAGGCTATCCCTTCTTTCTTTTTGGCATGATCCAAACAATACAAATGAAACGAGCAAAATACGCAACTATTAAATGACTATATTCAGAGAAAGACTAGGGGTGTCTATATTTTTTATTTCCCCATGTGAATTATTATGATATCTTCTATGCTCATGGGTCTCAGAAAAATACGTATTTGATAAAGTTTATCCGAAATGCATATTGAGTTTTATGGCATTACAAGAAAATCTTATTAACGTATTTCTAATGCATTTCATGCATTTATACATGTACATTGAACCATGACTCAGACGGCGTTATATACGTGTATATATGTAAGTATATGTATATGGGATATGGGAAAAGGTCACGGTGTTATATACGCACCACCACCTGATCAGCTGGTATACGTTAATGATTTGCCCACAGTGGCCGAGATGTTATGATGAGATGCCCTCAGAGGCGTGATGATGTTATGAAATATCTACCTATGCACGACATGACATTCATACGCATATGCATGACATTATACGTATTTCATGATTTATAGAATTATCCAGACTTACAGGTTGAGTCAATTACTCTATATTTCTTCCATGTCTGTTATGTACTTATTTATGAGCCTTACATACTCAGTACATTATTTGTACTGACACCCTTTTTGACTGGGGACACTTTGTTTCATGCCCGCAGGTATAGACAATCAATTTGACAATCCCTTGTAGTAGACGAGATTGGCATTCAGCGAAGGATCGGTAAGACTCTACCTCATTCTGAGTGCAACCGTGTCTATGAGTTATCGTGTCAGAGTTTTGCTACAGACTTATAAGTAGGCCGGTACCCTATCCCATTTGAGGTAAAATAATCATAGAGGCTTTGTAGACAGAGGTTTATTTTGTACAGTATGTCAGAGGCCTTGACGACCCATATGTATTCATGTTTTAAGAAAAAATGATTGAGTGTTATGGTATTTTTTCACTTACAATTGTACATTACGAGTTGTATCCATGTTGGTCCATGATAGTTACAAAAAAAAAGGTTTGCAGAGTGGTTCGTTCGGGCCAGTGCGGCACTGGATGCCAGCCACGCCTCCCCAGGTTTAGGGCGTAACAAAGTGGTATTAGAGCAGTTCTGTCGTAGGGAGTCTACAAGTCGTGTCTAGTAGAGTCTTGTTTATGAGTGTGTTGTGCACCGCACTTATAAGCAGGAGGCTACATGGCATTTAGGACTATCTATCTTTCTTCTTACTCTAGATCGTGTGATAGAGCTCAATTGTAAGAACTCAATTTCCTAACTATATCTTATTCATAATACGACGATTCCTACATCCAAAAAGACGGTTGATAAGAGATATAGCTATGGAAGTGTTGAGTTAGAGGAACTCAATTCTGCATCTTTCTTATGATCAGTAAATATGAGGTCTTCAGCAGATCATGCGTGTACTAGAAAGTGTATGGTTCTGGATAAGGAGCTTTTAGGAAAGAATATTTATCCAACGGAACCGGAAGTCAGACAAACGTTGCAGCAAGTAAAAGAAACAAGGTAAAGAAGGGTACGAGGTAACCCGTTAATAAAGATTATCATTATTTACCATTCAGGAAGGGAGATATAAGCATTTTGAATTACCTTCAATAGTAATAGATGTACGTACAATCGGACACACCTATCTCAGTCATGCCCTGTGGGAGCTAACAGATATGGTTTATGAGAAGGACAGGACAGTAGGGTCTGGCTGGGGTTAGAGTAACCCAAAATGATGAATGGATGGTTTGGGTTAGTTGACATCTCCGAAGGATATTACAAAAGTGCTAATAGATCTTCTTGTGAGACACCCAGACGGTGCACTTTAAGATAATACTGCTAATATGAGTACTGCAAAGATAGGCACTGGAAGCCTCGAAGAGATAAATATTACCTTGGTATGGCTCCCATCCCTAGTAGAGAGAAAGAATGTTAGGCAACCTGAAGAGATAGTAGGTGGAGCAAGGGGAGCTAAAGGCAAAATAATGTCTTGTTCAAGTTTTTGGAATAAAGTAATAGATATAAATGTTAGCAGGAAATAAGGAGAGAGTTAATGATGCATTATGAGTAAGATGTGATACATGGATGACAACGGTAGATAAAAAAGATGACACTATTACAGAATCTATAGTCAAGTAAAGGAAAGACAAGAAGTGATAGGCCTTGAGACAACAAAAGAGTATAGGCCATAAAGTCATATCCTCATTTAAAGAAATAAGTTCGTGACTCCAACGCGAGTACATGAAGGAAAAGTTAAAACCCCAGAGTAATAAGAACGAGCATGGGCTGCTGAACAAGATAAACTAAACATGAATTAGGGACTGAATGATTTGATAATAGTCGGCATTATGAGAATTTTAGAGGTTGTCTTCCGGTGATAATAGAATGGACGATGGAAGAATAACCTTTAAAGGCCATTCAGGAAAACACTTCCCTAAAGCAAGCAATGTAAGCAAAGTTAAGCTTAAGGGACTATATGTGCCAGTTACACTAAGTGCCACCATTGCGAGTGAGGGATTTTGTTATGCTTGGTACAGAAGGATTACCGCAAGGAGAGTAAGGGTTATTGATGATGCGAAAAGATGCCAAAGATGGATAGGAAAAACATCTATAGGCAGGTCGTCATAGCTCCAAGTCTTAGCATTACCCTAAATGGGGGAATATGAAGTTATATGACATTAAGTCAGAATTAAGTGGTAGTAGTAACTACGAAATAAGAAAGGAAGAATGAGATAAGGCTGAGAAAGGGTTAAGATTGCACTTATCTGAATCGTACATATATTCTATGATTCCAGAACGTTATGTAAGCACGACGTCAGAAAAAAGAAGTAAGGGTCCTGCCCGGAAGGTTATTCATAAATAAGGAGTCAGCGCAAGAGGTAAGTAACACAAAGGAAATAAACCAAGAGAGATTACGCGGAATATGGATATGAGAATGGGTTGGAGAGTAGTTAGTAGTTGATTCAGGAAGAGCCTAATCATGACTAGATAAGAAGTTACAGACGGATCGGCGGATCACGCAAGATAAATGTAGTAAACCCCAACATGGAGAATTTAGCCTCACAGTAATGTCCTTATAATACTTGAGATATATTCAAATAGGATTCGGGGTAGTTAAAGGAATCATATGAGTATCACAGAAATAAAAGAGAGTGCCACTGGGAAGATGGTCAAAATATCAAGTTCAGAAGCAACCCTACAAGCAAAAGGGCGTGGAGGTAAGTAACTGAGGATAATTATAGGCGAGGAAGGACATCAAAATTTTTGTCGAGTATACGACGTAATAAGCTCGTAGCTTTACAAGAGTCCGAGGGTCCTCCCTAAGTACTACAATGAAAGACTAGTTGAGAAAATAAGGAAGAAAACCTCAACCTAAGCACAATAACTAAAAGAGGAAATGGTCGTGTAATAACAAGTCTCCACACAACATTGCATGCACTCCATAATAAAGTGGCACCCACCGTGGCTAATGAACGGGGAGAAAAAATCAGAAGTAATATTCAAGATCATATGAGTTGTATGGAATTCCAATATGTGTGGGCACTCGGGTAAGCTAGGTATGCACGCAACGAGGGGGCAAAAGACTAGGAAAAGCAATCGCTTATGTTTAAAGAAAGCTAAGGTGGAACAAAAGAAATTATTCGATCAATAATCCAGTGTGGATTACGTTATGAATGCACTTAGGGGTTCGGAGTTTATACATGCAGCATATACAGCCGTAGAATATTTTTGTATACGTTAAAAGAAAGAATTGAGCCTAGGTCATAGACGAAGGATTAAATTGTTAAAGGATTGTATCATACATATTCCTCAGCGCCCATGAACAGTTAAACAGAATAACTGATACCATGAACCCCAGAGCGGGAAATAATTCGAGCCGACATAAAGGCCTATCAGGAGAAGGAGGAAACTAAAGAGTTACATCAATGAATTGAATCAGGAATCCAATTACTGGACCCATAAATTATAGCAATCGTGATTAAGAATATTGTAGAATTACTCTTAATATCGAAGGTACAAGGGAGATATTACAACAATCATATCTTGTAACGGCTCTACGATAAAGCCAGTTAGAAGAAGTACCAGCCTCATAAGGAGTTAGTATGGAGCTCCCACCGGATTGTATAGGCACCAGAGGTGCAAGTATTATAATAGAGCTTCAAATGGTGGATGTGATTTATATTTATGCGGGAGAGAGGTTATGAAAGAAAGATAGAAGAATGTAAAGTGATATTTTAAAGTAGGTGAGATAGAAGTGAACAACGTATGAGATACTCAATGCAGAAGGTTGTGAATAGTCCATACTTTGGATAAAAGGCTAGAAGCCTGGGGATTCAGTATCCAGGAATAATAGCGGCATCATCAGTAGCATATCTTCCAGCCTATGGTCTAGGTATCGAGAGGCCTATTCAAGAGAACAAAGGAAAGTTAGGGACGATATGATGTCTCGCTTGATGTTCCAGAAAAGCATAAAGAAGTTGGTCGCAAGCTAAAGTATGATAGGACAACAAGGTCTTAGAAAGACAAGAGTAAGGATAAGAAAGGGTAAGTGAGAAGGTGATGAGAATGGATAGGTCCTCGAGATTAAGCCCACGAAAAAAAGGGAGCTAATGGTTATAGGAAGTTCAGTATAGCCTGAATGAACTCAAAGGAGTCTAACGCTAGTAGCATTTAGAAGAGTTGGACTGCTGCCGCGGTAGTAGAGTAAAGATATAATTGTGATAGATAAAGGATCACGTTTGGAACTTCAATTGAGTAATGATTTGAAGAGGATTTCATGAATTCTACGGGATTAAAATATCCATGTAAGGTGAATCACATTGGGAAGCTATAAAATACGGTTATGGAAGTATAGTATCACTCCTAAGTGGATCAGTCTAATTACTCCAGGTGTCCCCGATGAGACATGGGCCCTAGCGGCAATGTATTATATAAGAAGTTTCAAGTCTTCAAATGGTAGATTGTAGAACAACATTGAGGTGAATCAACAATGGATGGGCAAAAGTTGCAAAGTACGAGATGAGATTGGGCCATCCGTCTTAAGATGAACAGTAACGAAGAAGCGTTAATAGATTTAACTTTATGCATATAAGATAAACAACAAGAGTAACCTGAAGTTCGGTAGCAGACCTTAGTAATGATAAATCGAAGTAAGAATTATGGTATATTATGGCCTACTTAGATATAGTAAAGTTAATGACGCCCAGAGTGACAACTTGACATAATTTTGTATATGTTCATAAAGTGAAGCCTAGAGATTGGCTAAAAGCTGGAGGAAAGATAAGAGAAGAGTCGCATAGGCGCACATACAAAGTTAGAGTCGTAAAACCTGAAAGATAGAAGGTAGCAACAGTTACGAGATCATAAGGATTCCGACTACAAGTCGTGGTGTGAGAAAGAGGTTTTGGGGGGGGGGGGGGGAGGAATGCCCTGGCCTTTGGGATTAATTCACATAGAAGTTTCCTAGATGGCAAGAGGAATACTAAAGTATTCGCAAGAGCTATGGGTTATAAGGATGATAAGTGCATCAGGCAATATTCGAGGACGAATGTTCCAAGGGGGGGAATGATGTTACACCCCATGTTTTCATACATGGAAGTACGCCACAAATGAATAGATATAAGAATATCGGAAATGAGATGTTACGTGTTACATCTCGCGTTTTCGTACGTTAAAATTTTTTTCTTCAGTTAATCGATATAGACTCGGGGATGATATTATCTTGAGGTTAACGTAGTTATGTTATTTATAACAAGCGATAAGTAAGTGCCATGAAGGATAAAGGGTACACGAATTAAAGAAAATGAGTAAATTTGTGAAGGTGAGAGGGGAAGCAAGTCAAGGAAAATAAATTTTCGTCCAAGTTTAGCATGTTGGGATAAAATATGGGCCGAGTAATAATACCCGATATTTATGGACTAGTACCATACAAGGTACCACATGGCCATAATAGTAAGGTGTATAAGGTATGTTAAAAATGAATAGTATTCTAAGTAATTTAAGATAATTTTTAATTATGCGGGTAATTAGTTAATTACCGAATAACAAGACATTACCTAATTAACTAATAAGTGAATAAAATTTAATAATTTCCATCCCCTTAAAACGTGGCAACTAGCCACATTTTAAAAAAATGACTAAGTCATTTCTTTGTTAGGTGGCAAAATGATACACCTTCACTTTATTATTTTTCATATCCTGTAAAGACTAAACCTAAACCATCAGAATGATAATTCTTCTTTCTTTCAACCAAAGTTAGCCATTTTACATAACGTCTTCCAACCAAACTTTCTACAACCAGACAGGAAGAAAGATTTCTTCATTTTCTAAACGCTACAACTGATTCCTTCAACCCACAAGATTTTGTGGCACAGTAACAATCTATAATTTTCCAATTCTAAAGGAGTATGGTGTAATGTTTTTCAAAATATCATACGAATTTTTCCTACTCTATGTATGTTAAGGTTATCCCTTCTTATTTTTTGGCATGATCCAAATAATACAAATAAAACGAGAAAAATACGCAACTCTCATAAATGACTCTATTCATAGAAATACTAGGAGTGATATTTTTGATTGTCCCATGTGAATTATTATTATATCTTCTGCTCATGGATCTCAGAAAAATACGTATTTGATAAAGTTTATCCAAAAGGCATATTGAGTTTTATGGCATTCCGAGAAAATCTTATTAAGTATTTATTATACATTTCATGCATATATACATGTACATTGACCCATGACTCAGACGGCGTTATATACGCGTATATATGTATGTATATGTATATGGGATATGGAAAAAGGTTACGGCGTTATATACGCACCACCACCTGATCAGCTGGTATACGTTAATGATTTTCTCACAGTGGCCGAGATGTTATGATGGGATGCCCTCAGAGGCCTGGTGATGTTATGAAATATGTACATATGCACGACATGACATTCATACACATATGCATGATATTATACGTATTTCATGATTTACATAATTATCCAGACTCACAAGTTGAGTCAATTACTCTATATTTCTTCCATGTCTGTTATGTATTTATTTATGTATCTTACATACTCGGTACAATATTTGTACTAGTGTTTTAAAAGGCGTGGGCATAAGGCGAGGCGTTTTACATATGCCTCAGCGAGGCGTAATCCCCGAGGCACGGGGCGTAAGCCCCATAGGTATTTAATTTTTAATATTTATAAAATAATATAATAACAACAAATATTCATCAACATGTAAAATTGCATAAAAATTAAAGAAAACTACAAATATGTGAAATATATATATATATATATATATATATATATTAGGAGACTAGCGGACAAGATAAAGAATTGGGAAAGATCATGAATTGGGGCTTCAATCAATAAAAAAGGCCTTAACTATTAAATTTAATACATTTCACTTCCTTTTTAAAACTTCTGAGTAATTACCAAGCTGAATTTTGATAATTTGGGTATTATATGAAAGCCTTAGTCAACAGATTTTATTTTAATTGAAAAAATCTTTGGGGCTTACGCCTCACTTAAAAAATGCGCCCCGAACGCCCGGGCGTACGCCCTGAACTCCGGACATACGCCTTTTGAGACTTTCGCCTCATTCTATCGCCCTAGGGCATTGTTTGTGCGCCTCGCCCCAGGGCTCATTTCGGAAAATTCCTTTTAAAACACTGATTCGTACTGATGTCCCTTTTTCCTGGGGATGCTCCGTTTCATGCCCGCAGGTATAGACAATCAGTTTGACAATCCCTTTTAGTAGACGAGATTGGCATTCAGCAAAGGATCGGTATGAATCCACCTCATTCGGAGTGAAGCCGAATCTATGAGTCATTGTGTCAGAGTTTTGCTACAGACTTATGGGTAGGACGGTACCCTGTCCCATTTGAGGTCAAATAACTGTAGAGGCTTTGTAGACAGAGGTTCATTTTGTATAGTATGTAGTGATACATTGTTTTTTCACTTACAATTGTACATTACGAGTTGTGGCGATGTTAGCCCATGATAGTTACAAAAAAAAAGGGTTTGCAGAGTGGTTCGCTCGGGCCAATGTGGCACCGGGTGCCAGCCACGCCTCCCCAGGTTTAGGGTGTGACAAATTCTAGGCTCGTATTCATGGCCTCGTTATTCGATCATTATGTTTCATATCAAAACCTGATGCTAGGTTCTATGACCTCGACCGGAATAAGAGCTTTTGTGCCATAGACTAATGAGAACGGCGTTGCTCCTTGTACTAGACTTCGATGTCGTGTGGTACACCCAAAGAACCTCGGGCAGTATCGCTCTCCACTTCCCTTTGGCGTCGGTCAATCTCTTCTTAAGATTCTGAATGATGGTTTTGTTGGTCGATTTGGCTTTCCCATTCCCACCGGGATGATTAGATGTCGATACGATTCTTTTGATCTTGTGATCCTCGAGAAATTTAGTCACTTAGTTTCCGATGAATTATTTTCCATTATCACATACGATCTCGGAGGCATTCTGAATCGACATATGATGTGTTCCCAATTGAAGTCTATGACCTCTTTTTCTCTGAATTTCTCGAAATCCTGTGCTTCAACCCACTTAGAATAATAATCAGTCATAAACAAAATAAACTGAGCATTACCTGGGACCGATGGAATAGGGCCAACGATGTCCATCCACTATTTCATGAACGGCCATGAGGACAAGACCTAATAGAGTTGCTCTACGGGATGGTGAATCATTGGCGCATAGCTTTGGCATTTGTCGCATTTTCGAACAAATTCCTTTGAATCTTTTTCCATGTCGATTCAATAATATCCTGCTCTTATTACTTTGTGGACCAATGACTCGACACCGTAATGATTTCCACAAGTGCTCTCGTGAATTCCCTTAGGACGTACTCGGTGTCTCCCGATCCTAAACATATTGCAAGTGGTCCATCGAACATCTTTCTAAACAACGTTCCGTCTTAAGAAAAAGTGAATCGTGATGCCTTTAAACGTAGAGATCTTGACTCCTTTGGATTTGATGGAAGTTTCCCGTTCTTTAAGTACTCTATCTACTTGTTTCTCCAATCTGAGGTCAAATTTGCGGAGTTAATCTCAGTGTGACCTTCTTCGATCACCGATCTCATAAGTTGTACGACAATCCCCGAATTGAGCTTGTCATCTTCGATCGATGAACCCAAGTTTTCAAGAGCGTTAGCCTCGTTGTTCTATTCTCAAGGTACATGTAGTAAGGTCCATTCCTTAAATCAGTGTAGAGCTATCTGTAATTTATCCATGTACCTCTGCATTGGGTCTTCTAGGACTTCGAAAGTCCTATTGACTTGGTTTACTACGAGAAGGGAATCACACTTGGCCTCGATGACCTCTGGTCCCAAGCTTTTAGCGAATATGATACCTGTAATCATGGCCTCATACTCGGCCTCATTGTTAGTTAACTTCGAAGTCTTGATAGATTGTCTAACAACATTACTCATGGGTGGTTTTAGTAAGATACCTAGCACAGACCCCTTTGTATTCGAAGAACCGCCCGTGAAGAGGGTCCACACCCCCGAATATGTACCCGATTTTATTAACAATTCTCTTTCAACCTCGGGTATGAGGGCTGGCATGAAGTCGGCCACGATGTCTGCCAAGATTTGAGACTTGATGGCGGTTCGGGGTCGATGCTCGATATCATGCTGATCTCAACGGCCCATTTGGCCAATCGACCAGAAAGCTCGGGTTTGTGCAAAATATTGCGAAAAGGATAGGTCGTTACGACACATGTTGGATGACATTGGAAATACGATTTTAGTTTTTTAGAGGTGCTTATTAAAGCACGTGATAATTTTTCTAAAAGTGTGGGTACCTGGTCTTGGCCTCACCTAAGTTCCGACTAACGCAATAGACAGGGAATTGTGTACCTTGTTCTTCTCGGACAAGGACTTCACTTACCGCTATCTTTGAGACTGCCAAGTACAAGTAAAGTTGCTCGTCCGTTTTTGGGGTATAAAGCAACGACGGGCTCGATAAATACCGCTTTAGTTCTTCTAGGGCCTGTTGGCATTCCGGAGTCCATGCAAAATTCTTCTTCTTCTTAAGCAGCGAGAAAAATCGGTGGCTCCTATCCAAGTATCTCAAATGAATCTCCCTAGGATGGCTATGCGCTCTATTAACCTTTGTACGGCCTTCACATTATCTACTAATGTGATATCCTCTATAGCTTTGATTTTATCGGGATTGATCTCGATTCCCCGATTGGACACCATGAAGCCAAGAAATTTGCCCGAGCCAACCCCGAATGCACACTTTTCTAGGTTGAGCTTCATATTGTACTTCCTCAGTATATCGAAAGTCTCCTGCAAATGCTTTGAATGGTCTTCTGCTCGCAGGGACTTAACCAACATGTCATCAATATAAACTTCCATTGATTTTCCTATTTGTTCTTCGAACATTCGGTTTACTAGGCGTTGGTAAGTTGCACCATTATTTTTTAGTCTGAACGACATTACATTATAACAATAGGTGCCATATTTAGTAACAATCGAGGTCTTTTTCTGATCCCCCGGGTTCATCTGTATTTGGTTGTACCCAGAGTAGGTATCGAGAAAAGTGAGAATCTCGTGGCCGGCCGTGGCATCGATTATACGATCGATGTTAGGCAAAGGAAAGGAATATTTAGGTCCTGCCTTGTTCAAGTCTTTATAATCTACGCACATTCTAAGTTTATTTCCCTTCTTAGGGACTACTACTATGTTTGCTAACCATTCGGGATATTTTACTTCCCGAATGGACCTTATTTTGAGAAGTTTGGTTACCTCGTCCTTGATGAATGCATGCTTAACCTCGGAATGGGTCCTTCTTTATTATTTTAGCGGGCAGAACTTCGGGTCCAGGCTTAATCGATGGGTAGTGATTTTCGGTGGTTGATAATAGGTGAATTAGACTACATTTTCGCCCCTAATGAACCATACTTTACTATGCTCTTAATGTGAATATTGATAAGAAAATGCTCTGATTAGTGTTTTTATGCCTTGCAGGATATACTCTATGATGGGAGACACTTTGGAAGCGTTTTGGAGTCAAACAAGAGAGTTTTAGGCTAATCGAGAAGAACCCATGAGAAAAGAACGAGAAAAAAGGCCAAGTTTGCTGGAAAATACCCCACCGCGACCGCAGTCGACCGCGGCTGGAGTGCGGTGGGCAAGTCAGTCAGCTGAAAGGCTAGAAAGGTTGAAGGACTAAAGTGCAAAATACGGTAATAAATTGCCAAAACCTATTTATACATTAGAAATCCGCCCAAGAGAGGGATATTCTTGTTTTTAGACAAAAAAAGAGGCAAGAATCATTATGAGAAGACAAGCAACAATTAGAGTTTCATATTTTCTTCCTTTGATCTTTATTTTGAGAATTATGATTTCTTTTGGGTTTTTATTGTTCTTAAGAATGAGTAGCTAAATTTTCTAATCTAAGGTTTGGTGGACCCCGTTGGGGATGAACTTATTGTGATAATAATATAGTTTTGTTTGGTTGTTAATCTCAATTTGTTCAACTACGTTCTTATTATAGTTGATTGAAGGGACCTCAATTAGTTGTTCCTATTTATTATGTATCTACTTGAGAGAGAGTGCATATTTAGGTAGTTGTTTGAACAACATCACTTCCGGAGTATAGGAGAGATCCATAACCGAGGGTTTAGAGATTGTATTAGATATAACGATACCTCGGGTGCAATCTAAAGTGAACTGTAATGCAATATAGCTAGCGTAACTTGAGAGAGTGCGTCTAGTAAATTACCATAATTACTTGAGAGAGATTTATGATAACTGGAGTGTTCATGATTGATAGAGACAACTAAGTCAAAACTACAAGAAATATACAAGAAGGAATTTCACCAACGGGGAAAACCATAACCTTAGCACGTTATTCCAATTGTTTACATCTTATTGTTAGTGAATCTTTAGTTTATTATTTTCGTTCAGTTGTAGTAGTTTAAACACCACAAAGTGATATTCATAACTTTTGAGAAAGTTGATTATTGAGAATTTAGTAATCTAACAACAACATTTGATACGTTAATTACCTGTGGGATTCGACTCTGGGCAAAATATCCGGATTATATTTGCAACGCCCGCTTAGTCTTTTATTAGACATAGTTGAGTGTGATCAAATTTTGGCGCCGTTGCCGGAGAATTAACGGTATTATCATTTGTAGTTGGAGGAAAATACACAATTATTAAGTATAGTTAATTTTCTTTTATTTCATACATATATTGAATTTTTAACGTTTGTTAAATCGGTGGTACAGGTGCATGCCTAGAAACTCCTCGCGAACTAGTGAAGTATTTGAATCCTTGCCAGACCCCAAAAAAGTTTTCAAGGCCTTGAACAGGGCCAACCAGAAGAGCAAACAACAACCATTCATCGAACACATTAAAACAGACATGGCAGACCTGAATGACAGGATCAACAATAATAATGGAGAAGATGTGGTTGACCCAGCCGGACACATTGCACCTGAGGTGCCCTTATATGACTGGGCACAACCCACAACAGAGAATTTGGCCACCGCAATTATGGTCCTGCAGATAGAAGCTGAGTCTTTCCAAATCACAAACAATATGATGCACTTGTTACAGAATAAGGGGCTATTTTAGGGGTCATACATTGAGGATCCCCAGCAACATTTGAAGAACTTCGTGTCGATATGCAAGATGCAGAGGCAACCAAAAGTCACTCCGGAAGCAATAAGACTGTTGTTGTTTCCGTTCTCAGTGACAGGAGTAGCCCAGACTTGCCTCAACTCGCTCCCTATCAATTCTATTACTACATGGGAGGAATTGGTCAAGCAGATTTTCAATAAATTCAATCCACTGAACAAGACAGCGCAACAAATTGATGAGATCGTGAGCTTCCGGCAGAAGCCTATGGAGACACTGCAAGAGACATGGGAACAATTTAAAGGGATGCTGCTTGTCTGTCTTCACCATGGAATTCCAGAACAGATGTTGGGGCAGCGATGTTATATGGGTTTGGCTGATGGTGTGAAAGCTAATGTTGATGCTTCAGCTGGTGGAGCATTCCTTAGTAAAACGTGGAGAGAAAGCCAGGCTTTACTTGATAAAATGGCACAAAATTCAGGGTGGATGACCATGGGTGCACCTATTACCCCAATCGTTCACTAAGTGCCTTTAGATCCGTCCAACTCTACTGCTGAAAATATGGCAACTTTGATGACACAGATGAGCTTACTTACGAAGAAGGTAGAGGAGTCGGGGCAGAAGCAGCAAGTTCATATTGTAGACACTACCAATGGGGGCTTATGAACATCTTGCATTAGCCAACAAATTGGTAATCAGTGGAATGCAGATTGCGATCATCTCCACTACCTGGAGAATACGAACTATGTGTCAAATTATGGGGGCCAGAGACAGGGTGGACAGAATTGGGGTCAGCAAGTTCAGTCGTACAGACCACCCCACCAGTAGCAGAATAATGGAAACATGAGTTCCATGAGACCTCATGGTAATGTGGCACCTTACCAAAGGCCACAAGGGTATAACAACCAAAATCAACAACAGGCATACCACCCCCCTTAGCAACAACATGGGGGGAGACAAGAAGATGGGTTTTCCAGGCTTGAAGCGATGATGCAACAAGTGATTGGGTCGACTGCCAAAATCAAGGAGAGAGTCGATGCACATGACTCAGCTATTAAAAACATTGAAGTGCAGATGGGCCAAATATCAATGTCCTTGAACAATCGTCATCTTGGGACTTTACCTGCAGACACTCAGGTGAATCCTAAATACCAGGGCCCGAAGCAGCTAATGGCAGTGAGTCTCTGCAATGGCAGGGACTTACACTTGGAACAAGAGATAGCTCGTGAAAGCAGGTAGGCAGAGACACTAGTGCCAGTGCCAATCGAAATTGATGATTCAACCAACATGACGAAGGTAACAGTGCAAACTGCTGAAGGAGAACCCAGTGTGAAAAGTGAGGCTGAAAAAGAAGTGGAAATAACCCAAGAGTCGGTAGTTGAAGTGGTGGTTGAGAAAGTGAAATCCCAAATCTCTGGGAAAAAGTGACCGCCAGCACCATTTCCTTAGAGGTTGGCCAAATATCAAAAGGATGAATAGTACAAACAATTCTTGGATATGCTAAAGTAGATTCAGGTAAACATTCCCTTAATTGATGCTCTAAAGGAGATGCCTGGATATGCGAAGATGATGAAGGACTTGATTTCCCAAAAGTTTGATTTCCAAGACTAGGCGACTGTGACTCTTACTCACACTTGCAGTGCGGTGGTAACACGACCAATTGCGGAGAAGTTATCTGACCCAGGGAGTTTCACAATTCGCTGCACCATTGGCAATTTTGTTTTTGCCAAAGCATTATGTGATTTGGGGGCCAGTATTAATCTCATTCCCCTGTCCATTTACAAGATACTGGGGATTGGTAGAGCCAGACCAACCTCTATGTTATTGCAGCTGGCTGACAGGACGGTGAAGAGACCGTTAGGCATTCTGGATGATGTTTTAGTGCAAGTGGGGAAGTTTGTGTTCCCTGCTAATTTTTTGATACTGGATTGCCGAGTAGATGAGGATATTCCCATAATCTTGGGAAGGCCATTCTTGGACACAGGCAGAGCCCTC
Source organism: Nicotiana undulata (assembly GCA_005239495.1). Classification (NCBI taxonomy): domain Eukaryota; kingdom Viridiplantae; phylum Streptophyta; class Magnoliopsida; order Solanales; family Solanaceae; genus Nicotiana; species Nicotiana undulata. The sequence goes on from ML286771.1 coordinate 29,310, forward strand.
ATAGATTGTGAAATTGGGGAGCTCAAGATGAGGCTTAACGACGAAGAAATCACATTCAATGTGCAGAAATCTATGAGGCGGCCAATTGAGTTTGCCAATTGCTCTCTCATTGATGATGTGGATGTGATAGTGGAGGAAGATGATGCGTCCTTAACTATTGAGGACCCCCTTGCTGCTTGTTTAATGAACTTAGATTCTCCTGTTATTATCTCATCTAGTTTATTAGATGTGCAAGCAAATCAGCTATTACAGGTAATCACTGAGTGCAAGACTGCCATTGGATGGACCATGACAGATATCAAAGGGATCATCCCGACATATTGTATGCACAAGATTCTCCTGGAAGAGGGACACAGGCCTTCCAAGGAACACTAAAGGTGGCTGAATCCAAACATGAAGGAAGTGGTGAAGAAAGAAATCATCAAGTGGTTAGATGCGGGAATCATTTTCCCCACCTCTGACAGCAGCTGGGTTAGCCCAGTGCAATGTGTTCCAAAAAAATGGTGGCATGACAATTGTAAAGAATGACAAAAATGAGTTGATATCTACAAGAATCGTCACTGGCTGGAGAATATGCATGGATTACAGAAAGCTGAATCTTGCCATCCGGAAAGACCACTTCCCACTCCCCTTCATTGATCAAATGCTCGACAGGCTTGCAGGGAGGTCTCACTTTTGTTTCCTGGACGGGTACTCGGGGTACAACCAAATTTCAATTGCCCCAGAAGACAAGGAAAAGACCTTATTCATATGCCCATATGGGGTGTTTGCCTTCAGAAGGATGTCGTTCGGACTCTGCAATGCACCTGCCACATTTCAAAGGTGCATGATGGCCATATTCATAGACATGGTCGAAGATATCATGGAGGTATTCATGGATGATTTCTCAGTAGTGGGAAATTCATTTGACGGGTGCCTAGAAAATCTGACCCGTGTGCTAAAGAGATGCATCGAGATGAATCTTGTGCTTAACTGGGAGAAGTGCCATTTCATGGTACAAGAAGGGATCGTCTTGGGACACTTGGTGTCGATTAAAGGCATTGAGGTGGACCGCGCTAAAATAGAGGTGATTGAAAAGCTTCCACCACCCACATCAGTCAAAGCTATACGTAGCTTCTTTGGGCATGTCGGGTTCTACCGGCGATTCATCAACGACTTCTCTAAGATAGACAACCCCCTCTATAAGTTGCTTGAAATAGATAGCCCTTTTGTGTTTTCTACTGATTGTAGGGTGGCTTTTGAGGAGCTGAAAAAGCGGCTAGTCACGGCACCGATAATTGTTGCTCCCGATTGGGAGCAACCGTTTGAACTCATGTGTGATGCCAGTGACTACGTAGTGGAAGCCGTTTTAGGTCAGCGCAAAGATAAAATAATTCACCTAATTTACTACGCAAGTAGGACATCGAGTGGAGCTCAGCTGAACTACACGGTGACCGAAAAGGAGATGTTGGCGGTAGTGTTCGCCTTTGACAAGTTCAGGTCTTACTTAATCGGGTCGAAGGTGATTGTGTACACTGACCATGTATCCATCATATACTTGGTTGAGAAGAAAGAGTCCAAGTCGCGCCTAATTCATTGGGTGCTGCTACTGCAAGAATTTGATTTGGAGATTCGTGACCGCAAGGGCACGGAGAACCAAGTCGCTGACCACCTGTCACGACTTGAAGGTGCGGAGAATGCAGTAGAATCAGAGGATATTCTGGAAACCTTTCCAGACGAGCAGCTACTCGGCACAAGCATGGAGGATGTGCCATGGTATGCAGACATTGCAAACTACCTGGCTAGTGGTATTGAACCCCATGAACTCTCTTATGTCCAAAAGAAAATATTTTATCGTGATTGCCGAAATTATTATTGGGATGAACCTCACTTGTTTAGGATTTTCATTGATAACATGATCCGGAGGTGTGTCCCCGAGATAGAACAATTTTCTGTTTTGCAGGCTTGTCACGCATCAACGTATGGAGGACATTTTGGAGGAGTTCGCACAGCAGCAAAAGTGTTAGAGGTCGGCTCCTACTGGCCAACTGTGTTCAAAGATGCTCACTAATGGGTGACGGGATGTAATGAGTGTCAAAGGACGGGGAACATATCCCATTGTCATGAGATGCCCATGAACCCAAGACAAGAAGTGGAGGTGTTTGATATGTGTGGGATTGACTTCATGGGTCCCTTTGTTAGCTCCTATGGCAATAAGTACATACTTGTTGTTGTAGACTACATTTCCAAATGGGTGGAAGCTGCAGCATTCCCTACCAATGATGCAAGAGTGGTGGTGGGGTTCCTGAAGAAAAACATATTCACCCGTTTTGGGATCCCAAGGGCTATTATCAGTGACAGAGGCACTCACTTCTGCAATCGTGTCTTCGAAAAGCTACTAGTCAAGTATGATGTGCGCCACAAGGTGGAAACCCCTTATCACCCTTAGACAAGCGGGCAGGTTGAGGTATCAACCCGTGAAATCAAGAGTGTGCTGACCAAAACAGTAAACACCACAAGAACTAATTGGACGAAAAAGATGGATGACGCACTCCGGGCCTATAGAACTGTATTTAAAACACTAATTGGTATGTCTCCATATAAGTTGGTATTTGGTAAGGCTTGTCACCTGCCTGTAGAGCTGGAACATCGAGCTTGGTGGGCATTGAAGCAGTTGAACATGGATCTTGAGGCTGCGGGTGAAAATTGAGTCAAGGAGCTGCATGAGTTGGAAGAATTCAGGTATCACGCATTTGAGAGCACAAGGCTATATAAAGAAAGAATGAAGCGATTACACGATAAAAACATTGTGGACCGGAATTTCAAACCCGAAGACAAAGTATTGCTCTATAATTCAAGATTGAGATTGTTTTCGGGTAAGCTAAAGTCCCGATGGTCTGGACCATTCAAAGTGGTCGAAGTGTTTCCTTATGGTGCTGTGGAGATTGCTACTGAAGATGGGTCCAATGCCTTCAAGGTTAATGGAAAAATATTAAAACTGTATGTGGGGATGAATGAGACCAATGCGTTGTCTGTGGTGCATCTTTTTGAACCTCATAGGTTGAGAGAGCCTTAAATGTGCTCATTCTGCGTCATGCCGCGACGTTAAATTAGGCGCTTCATGGGAGGAAACCCATTCATTATTGTACTCATCGTGCCGCGACGTTAAATCAAGCGTTGTGTGGGAGGCAACCCATGATTTTAGTTGCTTTCTCTTTTGTTTGTGTTGTGATTGATCTACATACAACTAACATGTTATTGAGTGTGCAGGACAAGCTTGGAGGTGTCTAGAGCAAAGACGAGGTCATAAAATAACTCTGGTAAGGTAAAGGTATGAGAAAAACACACCAAAAGGCGAGTTTCAGTCACCGCGGCCCGACCGCGGAAAAATTTGGAGCTTCAGAAGTTTTTACGCACGTCCGTCACCGCGACCGCGACAATAATCACCCCATCTGAATCTCCCGCGACCACGGCGAACCGCGGCGCGACCGCGGAAATAGCCCAGCCCTCTGAATCTCTCGCGACCGCGGTCGAACGCGGCAAGCCATCTGCCGCCCAGGTAAGTTATTTTTTTTTAGTTAAAATTTTTTTTATTCTCTTTTTTTCTCTAATAACCCACCCCTTACCCAACCTCCCCCCACTTTCCCCCATTATTCTAAAACCTAATCCCCAATTTCCCCTTTCTCTATCCCCCCAATTTCCCCTTTCTCTATCCCCCCAATTTCCCCAACGCCTCCTCCCTCCTCCCCCTATCTCTATTCCTAACCTCCATTGTTGACCACCCACCTCTACCCTCTACATCCTTGCTCAAGTAAGTCTTTCTTTTTCTCTTTTCTCCTTATTTTGCTTTAATTTTTTCAAATTATTGGTGCTTTTATTGTTGCTATTTTGTAGAAGATTCTTGTTGTATTATTGTATAATGGTGATTATTCACCATATCTTGTTCTTTTTTGGTGGGTCTTTGTCTCTATAGACTTGATGTTGGGTGTTTGGTGTATGTTCAACAATGGTGGGGAAAATATTGAGTAGTTGGGGTGATATTTATACTTGTTTGTGGGTGAAAGTATGGAGGATCGATTCCATATGGGGCCAATGTATGCTTGTTACGAATTATGCATGCATGGTGGTTGTAAAACTGCCCCACTGAGCAAATATTTGGTATTGTGACCGTCGTGGTGGTGAAGTCTGAGTAATCACCCGATAGGCACACAACTTGATCACTCTCTGACTATTGACATTGTTGTAACAGGTACCATGTCTCACTCACGGAAAAGAAGAACCCCGGCAAGCACTAGCCAGTTTGACTCAACCCGGTTTGTTTCAAAGGATGCTGAGGATAGGTTTAATGCAAAGTCTGCCCGGAAAATGGTCCACGAGGTTCCGATTGACAGGGAAGCACTATAGTATGAGTGCCCGGAAATGTTCGATGAAATTAGGAAGCGGCAGTTAGAGTTATTCTTCGACAAACCTGAGGAGGCTAATATTCTGATGGTCCGGGAATTATACATGAATTGCCCAGAACATGTGAACCGGGTAGTCACTGTCTGGAAAACAAAGGTGAACGCCTCACTAGACGCCATACGCCGGGTTTACAGTCTTCCTAACTTCTCTGGGGATATTGATAACTACCAACTCTAACAGCAACCGCCGGTCAACTGGACCATGCTTGTGCGGACAATTTGTGTGGAAGGGTGCCTACATGGGTCAAAGAGGGCGTCACACCGAACTCTAATTCTTTCACTTGGGAAGGCAAATACTGGTTTACCATTATCTGTAGCCGCCTGTTACCCTCCAGCAATACCACCGATGTCAATCCCACTCGAGTAGTGAGGGTTTGGTGCTTTGCCAACCGGCTGGATTTTGATGTAGCTTAGGTACTCCGTGATGAAATGTTCATCTGCTCGCCTGAGGTAGTGAAAGGGTTCTACTTCCCTTCACTAGTCACAAAGTTGTTCCGGATATCCAAGGTACCTGAGAATCGCCTCCTTAAATGAAAACTGGCGAAGAAGGCCCCGTTCCGAGCTAGCAAAATTTCAGTGGGCAAAGAACAGCCGGTTCCTCTCACTGTTGATGATGAGGATGAGATTATTCCTGATGTTGCACCGCCTAGGCCATCTCATGATGAGGCGGGTCCCTCTAAACCTCGGCGGAGCACCCGACTGTCTACCTTATAGGAGGATGTGGTCGGCCTTCGCACCTCGGTGGACAACCTCAATGTCAGGATGGAGGCAATGTCTACCCAAAATGCAAAGTCCAAGAAGCGGATAATGTCGTGGTTTCGTGCGCTAGGGCGGGCCTGTCACCTTGACCCGGCCACCGTCTTTGACGACGACTGATCACCAGGGAAGTCTCCTTACCTCATTGTACTTTATTTTTGTTGACATGGGGACATGCCAATCTCTTAAGTGTGGGGTGGGGCATATTTTTGTTGTTGTATATGTTGATAGTTTTGGTTTTGTTAATTGTAGCTATTTGGAATTTGTTTTGATTTAATTATCTTTGACTGGGCCCGAAGACGGACACCTTCCGACGGTTCTCTTGAGGGCATTGAGTCGTATTTTAAAAAAACCAGAAAATGTAGTGGACTCTTCCTGATGACGGACTACTTAGGCAGTTTTCTTTAGGGAAGTTAGTCCAAAGAAAACACCAAAAGGATTTTTTTTTATTTTCTTTTTAGGTAGTGTAGTAACTCCCCCTTGGTTTTTCTTTTGACCACGGTACTTTTCCAAGGGTTTAGCTTGAACCGGGTATAGTTAGATTTTTTTATTTTTAATTATGTTAGTTGTTAGGTTTCTCTTGGGGCAAGGAATTGAATGGCAAGGATGCAACCCTTAGTGTGTTACACCTGAACACCAAAAATCCTAGGGTGTGATGCTTAGGCTCATTTGTTGACTCTTGTAGAATGCCTTAATTTTGCATGTTGTAGCTGACTTGAATACTCATTAGAGTGTTTTGATGAACCAATTTGGAGTGAATTATGTGCCATGTGCGTGTAAGGTATTTTGCATCATATTCTATATATACATATGACACCTAGAACTTTCCCTGTGTGTGTACAAAACGAAATAGAAGTTTGTCCAGTCTTAGAAAGGATATAGGCATTTATTTGTTAAGCCAGGCATAAATGTGTATCCACCTGAAAGCAATTGACCATAGTTAACCCCTTTGAGCTTATAAGCTTGTTTCTTTGGCAACCATATTACTGACCATACCCAATTGTTTGAATAGCCTATCTTTTTGAACCCTGTACCTTCCATGAGCACTTGAATTGTTAGCAAATATGTAAAAGTCAAAGTTTGGGGTGATGGTTTGGTTTGTAAGTAAAATCGAAGAAATAGAATGAAAGATGCAAAATTGTGAAAAGAAAAATAAAATACAGAGTTGAAGGCCACTTAGAAAAGAAGAAAAAAACAAAAGAGAGAAAGAGGACAATGAATAAATGTGGTCCTTCATAGTGGCTTGAAAAAGAAAGTTTGCACCTAAAAGAGTGGGTTGAATATGAAGCAAAGTGTGGTGAAAGTTATGGCCAAGCATAAGAATGGGCTGAATGTAATTGTATTAAAAGTGCTTAGGGAGGTTAGTCACTATACCTAATATATCCTACCCGTCCCTTAGCCTACATTACAACCAAATAAAGACCTATTGATCTTAGACTGAATAAACTTGATTAGTAGTAGAGTATTACACTACAGGCAAGCCTATGGTGTATCTTTGTGGCATATGAATGTTCTTTTTGAGAGTGAGTGAATTCTTCCGATTTAAAGTTCCTTCTTGTTCGTAATATTATCTTTTATGGAACTACTCTCAATTGTGTGATGTGAGGGCACGTGATTCATGACGAAGAGGTAAGTCTTGACCTCTGTGTAGAGTACTTTGAGGAAGTAAGAATATGCATGGCATGTGGAGTCACAACTTGAGGCATAGATGTTACACGGCTAGGTACAATGCTTGTAAAATGTCATGGTGTGGCACTGTAGGGAAATGCTTGAGAAGATTAGGCTGTAGAGTATGGTTTTGCTGCTCGAGGACGAGCAATGGTTTAAGTGTGGGCTGTTGATAATAAGTGAATTAGACTATATTTTCGCCCCTAATGAACCATACTTTACTATGCTCTTAATGTGAATATTGATAACAAAACGCTCTGATTAGTGTTTTTATGCCTTGCAGGATATATTCTATGATGGGAGACACTTTGGAAGCGTTTTGAATTCAAACAAGAGAGTTTTAGGCTAATCAAGAAGAACTCGTGAGAAAAGAACGAGAAAAGGGCCAAGTTTGCTGGAAAATACCCCACCGCGACCGCGGTCGACCGCGGCTGGAGCATGGTGGGCAAGTCAGTCAGATTTAGAACAAGCGTAATTCACCGCGGTCGCACCGCGTTCTTGCCGCGGGCGAACGCTGAAAGGCTAGAAATGTTTAAGGACTAAAGTGCAAAACACGGCAATAAATTGCCAAAACCTATTTATACATTAGAAATCCGCCCAAGAGAGGGATATTCTTGTTTTTAGACAAAAAAAAGGAGGCAAGAATCATTGTGAGAAGACAAGCAACAATTAGAGTTTCATATTTTCTTCCTTTCATGATTTCTTTTGGGTTTTTATTGTTCTTGAGCATGAGTAGCTAACTGTTCTAATCTAAGGTTTGTTGGAACCCGTTGGGGATGAACTTTTTGTGATAATAATATAGTTTTGTTTGGTTGTTAATCTCTATTTGTTCAACTACGTTCTTATTATAGTTGATAGAAGGGCCCTCAATTAGTTGTTCCTATTTATTATGTATCTACTTGAGAGAGAGTGCATATTTAGGTAGTTGTTTGAAAGCCATCACTCCCGGAGTATAGGAGAGATCCATAACTGAGGGTTTAGAGGTTGGATTAGAGATAACGATACCTCGGGTGCAATCTAAAGTGAACTGTAATGCAATGTAGCTAGCGTAACTTGAGAGAGTGCGTCTAGTAAATTATCATAATTACTTTAGAGAGATTTATGATAACTGCAGTGTTCATGATTGATAGAGACAACTAAGTCAAAACTATAGGAAATATACAAGAAGGAATTTCACCAACGGGGAAAACCATAACCTTAGACCGTTATTCCAATTGTTTACATCTTACTGTTAGTGAATCTTTAGTTTATTCTTTTCGTTCAGCTGTAGTAGTATAAACACCACAAAGTGGTATTCATAACTTTTGAGAAAGTTGATTATTGAGAATTTAGTAATCTAACAACAACATTTGATACATTAATTCCCTACGGTATTTGACTCTGGGCAAAATACCCGGATTATATTTGCAACGCCCGCTTAGTCTTTTATTAGACATAGTTGAGCGTGATAAAATTTTGGTGCCATTGCCGGGGAATTAACGGTATTATCATTTGTAGTTGGAGGAAAATACACAATTCTTAAGTATAGTCAATTTTCTTTGATTTCATATATATATTGAATTTTTAACGTTTGTTAAATCGGTGGTACAGGTGCATGCCTAGAAACTCCTCGCGAACTGGTGAAGTATTTGAAGCCTTTCCAGACCCCGAAAACATTTTCAAGGCCTTGAACATGGCCAACCGGAAGAGCAAACAACAACCATTCATCGAACACATTGAAACAAACATGGCAAACCTGAATGACATGATAACCAATAATAATAGGGAAGATGTGGTTGACCCAGCCGGACACATTGCAGTGACTGAGGTGCCCATTGCACCTGAGGTGCTCTTATATGAATGGGCACAACCCACAGCAGAGAATTTGGCCACCGCAATTATGGTCCCGCAGATAGAAGCTGAGTCCTTCCAAATCACAAACAATATGTTGCACTTGTTATAGAATAAGGGGCTATTTTCGGGGTCATACATTGAGGATCCCCAGCAACATTTGAAGAACTTCATGTCGATCTACAAGACAAAAAGGCAACCAAACGTCACTCCGGAGGCAATACGATTGTTGTTGTTTCCGTTCTCGGTGACAGGAGTAGCCCTAACTTAGCTCAGCTCGCTCTCTATCAATTCTATTACTACATGGGAGGAATTGGTCAAACAGTTTTTCAATAAATTCAATCCACCGAACAAGACAACGCAACAAATTGATGAGATCTTGAGCTTCCTGTAAAAGCCTATGGAGACACTGCAGAATACATGAGAACGGTTTTAAGGGATACTGGTAGTCTGTCCTCATGAGGGCATTCCAGAAAATGTTGGGGCAGCGATTTTATATGGGTCTGGCTGATGGTGTGAAAGCTAATGTTGATGCTTCATCTGGTGGAGCATTCCTTAGTAAAACGTGGAGAGAAAGCCAGGGTTTACTTGATAAAATAGCACAAAATTCAGGGTGGATGACCAGGGTTGTACCTATTACCCCCAATCGTTCACTCAATGCCATTAAATCTGTCCGACTCTATTGCTGAAAATATGGAAACTTTGATGACACATATGAGCTTACTTACGAAGAAGGTAGAGGAGTCAGGGCAGAAGCGGCAAGTTCATATTGTAGACACTACCAATGGGGGCTTATGCACATCTTGCATTAGCCAACCAATTGGTAATAAGTGGAATGCAGATTGCGATCATCTTCACTACCCGGAGAATATGAACTATGTGTCAAATTATGGGGGCCAGAGACAGGGTGGTAAGAATTGGGGTCAGCAAGTTCGGCCGTACAAACCACCCCACCAGCAGCAGAATAATGGAAACATGGGCGCCATGAGACCTGATGGTAATGTGGAACCTTTCCAAAGGCCACAAGGGTATGACAACCAAAATCAGCAACAGGCATACCACCCCCCTCAGCAACAACATGGGGGGAGACAAGAAGATGGGTTTTCCAGGCTTGAAGCGATGATACAATAAGTGATTGGGTCAACTGCCAAAATCAGTGAGAGATTCGATGCATATGACTCAGATATTAAAAACATTGAAGTGCAGATGGGCCAAATATCAATGTCCTTGAACAATCGTCATCTTGGGACTTTACCTGCAGACACTCAGGTGAATCCTAAGGACCAGGGCCCGAAGCACCTAATGGCAGTGAGTCTCCGCAATGGTAGGGACTTAGACTTGGAACAAGAGATAGCTCGTGAAAGTAGGCAGGCAGAGACACTAGTAACAGTGCCAATCGAAATTGATGATTCAACCAACTTAACGAAGGTAACAGTGCAAACTACTGAAGGAGAACCCAATGTGCAGAGTGAGGCTGAAAAAGAAGTGGAAATAGCCCAAGAGCCGGTAGTTGAAGTGGTGGTTGAGAAAGAGAAATCCGAAATCTCTGGTAAAAAGAGATCGCCAGCACCATTCCCTCAGAGGCTGGCCAAATATCAAAAGGATGAACAGTACAAAAAATTCGTGGATATACCGAAGCAGATACAGGTAAACATTCCCTTAATTGATGCTCCGAAGGAGATGCCTGGCTATGCAAAGATGATGAAGGACTTGATGTACCGAAAGTTTGATTTCCAAGACTTGGCGATTGTGGCTCTTACTCAAACTTGCAGTGCAGTGGTAACACGACCAATTGCGGAGAAGTTATCTGACCCAGGGAGTTTCAGAATTTCCTACACCATTGGCAATTTTGCTTTTGCCAAAGCATTGTGTGATTTGGGGGCCAATATTAATCTCATGCCCCTGGCCATTTAGAAGATACTGGGGCTTGGTAGAGCCAGACCAACCTCTATGTTTTTGCAGCTGGCTGACAAGATGGTGAAGAGACTGTCAGGCCTTGTGGATGATGTTTTAGTGCAAGTGGGGAAGTTTGTGTTCCCTGCTGATTTTGTGATACTGGATTGCCGAGTAGATGAGGATATTCCCATAATCTTGGGAAGGCCATTCTTGGACACAGGCGAACGCTGAAAGGCCAAAAAGGTTGAAGGACTAAAGTGCAAAACATGGGAATAAATTGCCAAAACCTATTTATGCATTAGAAATCCGCCCAAGAAAGGGATATTCTTGTTTTTAGACAAAAAAAAGGAGGCAAGAATCATTGTGAGAAGACAAGCAACAATTAGAGTTTCATATTTTCTTCCTTTTATGATTTCTTTTGGGTTTTTATTGTTCTTGAGCATGAGTAGCTAATGTTTCTAATCTGAGGTTTGGTGGAACCCGTTGGGGATGAACTTGTTGTGATAATAATATAGTTTTTTTTTTATTGTTTATCTCTATTTGTTCAACTACGTTCTTATTATTGTTGATTGAAGGGCCTTTAATTAGTTTTTCCTATTTATTATGTATCTACTTGAGAGAGGGTGCATATTTAGGTAGTTGTTTGAACAACATCACTCCTGGAGTATAAGAGAGATCCATAACTGAGGGTTTAGAGGTTGGATTAGAGATAACGATTACTTGGGTGCAATCTAAAGTGAACTGTAATGCAATATAGCTAGCGTAACTTGAGAGAGTGCGTCTAGTAAATTATCATAATTACTTGAGAGAGATTTATGATAACTGGAGTGTTCATGATTGATAGAGACAACTAAGTCAAAACTATAGGAAATATACGAGAAGGAATTTCACCAATGGGGGAAGCCATAACCTTAGACCGTTATTCCAATTGTTTACATCTTATTGTTAGTGAATCTTTAGTTTATTATTTTCGTTCAGCTGTAGTAGTATAAACACCACAAAGTGATATTCATAACTTTTGAGAAAGTTGATTATTGAGAACTTAGTAATCTAACAACAACATTTGATACGTTAATTCCCTGTGGGATTCGACTCTGGGCAAAATACCCGGATTATATTTGCAACGCCCGCTTAGTCTTTTATTAGACATAGTTGAGTGTGATCAGTGGTATCTCTCATATATAGATGGGACGAGGTAAAGCAATCCATGTTATCTAAAAGTAACTGAATAAGTTTTTTAGATACCGATATCGGCCCAGGTATACCTTTCTTCGGGCAGGTACTCGATCAGTATGACTTGTTCCAGCTCTTCGACCGTCGATTTGGCGGCGTCGAAATCAATTGGAATTATGAAGGATCGAGGGATCCAATAGTCATCATCCTCGTCCGCCTCCTGCTTCTTCGATTGGGTCGAGGCTAGAGTCTGTGGTTGCTATTTGGCCTCATGTTTTCCCTTCGAATTCGATCGTTTTTCTATTGAGAGTGCCGATACATGTATCACTTTGTCGACTGCAAACATCTCCTTGGTGGCGGGTTGCTCCATGTACACCATCTTGACTCCCTGCGGTGTTCGGGAACTTCAGAACTTGGTGAAGGGTCGAGCGTACTGCCCTCATGATATGGATCCAAGTCCTTCTGAGCATTGTACCTCATGTAACCCTTGATCACATGGAATTTTGTTTTTTGGATGGTCCTGGACACGTTCACTAGTAAATTAATTTCCCCTTTGGTGGTTTCGCTTGCCATGTTGAAGCCGTTAAAAACTCGAGCTGCGAGCACAATTTGATCCTGCAGGCCGAGTTGTTCTACGATCCTCGATCGAATGATATTGGCCGAGCTACCTAGATAAATTAAAACACGTTTAACTTGAATTTTATTCATAAGAACAGACATTACCATTGCGTCATTATGGGATTGTAAGATCCCCTCTTCATCTTCTTCATTGAAAGACAAGGTCCCTTCCGCTACATAATCTCAAGATCGTTTTTCCCTCGTGATCGACACCTTGGTGCGCTTGAATATGGGTCCATGTGGGATGTTGAGCCCACCAATGATCATGTGAATTACATGTTTTGGCTCTTCTTGTTCATTATTTCTATTTTCATCCCTGTCGCTGAAGTGGTTATTAGCTCGGTCGCTCAAGAATTCTCGAAGATGCCCAGACGGGCTACCTCCTCCCTCAGCGGTTTGCAATCTTCTGTTCTATGGCCATGGGTGCCATGATACTTGCACATTTGATTAGGATTTCTCTGGGTTGGATAAGTCTGCAAAGGTCGAGGTCACCTGGTGCTTTGATGCGTCCGATGGTTGATACAATAGTTTACGTGTCGACGTTAAAGTTGTACTCCGATAGTCGAGGCTCTTCTTTAGATTTGACGTTCTTGTTGAAACCACTGTTACTCATGAGCCCTCGGGAGCTCTGTCCTCGGTCATTTCTTCGATCACTTCGAACGGGGTTATTTCCAGGAATGTTGTTTCTTAGATCTTCATCGTATGGTTGATATCAATCTCTTTTCGACTGTGGTTCTCCGTCGGTATTCCTTTCAATTCTGCCGACAGGCCTGTTTGGATAACCCGGAAGGAGCCCCAACTGATCATCCTCGACCCTGATTTTTGATTGGTACCCACTGTGCACATCAGCCCAGGTGACAGCTGGATATTTGATCAAATTATGATTTAACTGTTGTGAGGCCACCGAACTTCGTATGTTTAGACCTTAAGTAAAAACCTGAACAGCCCAATCATCTGCGATCGGGGGTAGGTCCATACGTTTCATTTGGAACCGAGATACGAACTCTTTGAGTATCTTGTTGTCTTTTTACTTCACTTTGAAAAGGTCTGATTTCCTAGTCCTGACCTTTATGGATCCGGCGTGTGCTTTGACGAAGGAATCTACGAGCATGGAAAAGGAATCAATGGAGTTAGGCGGGTACCATATCGTCGCCCCTTTGATAATGTTTCTCCAAATTTCTTCAGTAGAACAGACTTAATCTCATCGTCTTCTAAATCGTTCCTCTTTATTGTACATGTGTAAGAAGTGACATGCTCATTAGGGTCGGTAGTCCCATTATACTTAGGAATTTTTGGCATGGGGAATTTCTTTGGGATGGGCTTAGGAGTCGCGCTGGGGGGGGGTAGGCTTTTGTACGAACTTCTATGAATCCAAACCCTTCAGAATCGGTGGTTCCCCCGAAATTTGATCAACTCGGGAGTTATACATTTCCACTTTCTTGTCATTTGCTCAATCTTCTTCTCCCCCGACTCGATTCACTTTGTCAGCTCCTTGAGCATTTTCATAATAGCGGGGTCAGTCCCCGATTCATTCACATTTGACCTCTTTGGTACTGGTTCGGCCCTGTGAACAACTTCCAATGAGGGCTCGGGTTTGGCCCTACTCGGTGCGTGGTTCTGATTTTGGAGTTGCGCTATTGCATCTTGTTGAGCCTGCAACATTTCGAATATTATTCGAAAGCTGATACTGCCATCTTCGCCGCCCTGTGTGTTTTTTCCGGTTAATCGAACATCTCTGCGAATGCTATTTTCGGGGTCGATGCCCAGATTTGCATTCAGGGCAACATAAGGACTGCTGCCGATGGGGTCTGCAACAGGTACTCCCTCGAGGTCAACCTGAGGCACTTTGTTCCCTGGGTGGCTATGTTGCCGTTTTCTCCATGAAAACCAAGGCCATTATCGGCGTGTGTAGGTACTTCTTGAGAGTTTGACATGAAGATCCTGAAATCGAAAACACTTACAAGAACAAGTGTAAAGCCGTGTGTGTTATGAAAATTAGTACTAGGCAATCACTATTATCCTTAGCCCTACGGTGGGCGCCAAACTGCTTACCCTTAAAATTGGATAACAATTAAATTTATAAGTGGTTTTAAGGAAATGTGATTTCACTTTGCACAAATTGACGAATATGAGAATTAATGTTAGAAATTGACTATAAAATAAAGCAAACCAATGTGAAGTGCAGTTTGGACCTCGAGCTGGATCTCCCTCGAACCAAATAAATATATAATTTAAAAGGATGAACTGAAAAACAGAATAATAGAGCTTAAGAGAGAAAATGTATTGTATTGCTTTGTTATACGTGAAGGTGTGTTTACAAAATGACTGGAATTTCCCTTTATATAGTAGGAGAATTTTACTTATGGTACAATTCTAAATACAGAAGGAAATCCCATGATTGGCTAAATAACCGTTCTTCATTTAATACGTGACGAGATTTTCGCCACGATCCTTGTCCGATTCACGAATATCTCGGCTTTCCGTTATTCGATTTTAGCAGGCTTTCTTCGACCTCGCTCGATGCCTATCCCATTTGGTCTCGATCCTGGCTAGTCTCTACCTCAATTGGTTCTTCGAATCCCGAGCTCGGTATCGTATATCCATGTCACGGCCTGATATAACACTGGACCGGACCTCGGCATGCCATCCTAGCCTCAATTATCCATATGGGTGAGCCCGGTTTTGACCGTATACAACCATCATGACGTATTTACCAGAGAGATAACACAAGAATAAAGTTCAATTAAAGATCTAATTGAATAGAAGCATGATCGCAGAACACCAAGTGCTATCGCAGAAAATAATTTTAGTAAAAATAGTAGGGGCAATCCAGTTTTCGGATTGGTTATTCAAAAATAGCCAGCGTTTGCATAGTCATTGAAAAATAACCACTATTTTGCGTGCATCTGTGTATGAACTTCCAGCATATTATGCTGAAACTCCAACACGCGGAAAGTTCCGGCATAATATACTGGAGATTGGAGCACTTGTGTATGAGCTTCCAGCATATTATGTTGGACCGGTATATTATACTGGAATTCCAATATATTATAATACTGGAGTTCCAGTATAAGTATACTGGAACTCTAGTATATTATGCTAGAGTATTTTTCGGATTTTGAGTAGTATTTTCGTTCAAATTTATCTTTACATGAAAAGTGGCTAAATTTCGATCACTTTTAAAACTTTAGCTATTCTTAAATGATCACTTGTAAATCTGGTTATTTGTGGATTTCAGATGGAGCCCGCTATCGCGTTACAAGAGTCGCGTTAGCAAAACCATGGACCAAGGAATACATGTAGGAACTACAATTTGAGGAGTACATCGTATTAAAATGTATGTAATGTTTAGATATCTGAATTTATGTGTATTTATATGTTGCAAAAAACAACATAATACTAAATAATTTCCTCACAACTTAAGCACATGGACCAAGGCATACAACAAAAATCTTCAACGAACCAAAACATAATTAGTAGAACGGTGAGAATCATGAATAACAATTATAAGACAAGAAGACAAACATCTTTCTATTTTATATATTACAAATTCATTTATTGTTTTATTGTCTATTCGTCTATGTAAATATTTTTACTTATCTATAATTATCATTACATGTATTTAGCCTTCAAATGATGTGAAATAGGACAAAGTTTTCATTTTAAATAAGTTATAATTTTAAAGAAGTGATTGAACATGTTTGAGGCAGTAAAGAGACATGCAAAGCATTGGGAAAATGTAAGTTAACTTGATTTGGTTATTCATAATTGAGTTGAAATCGTCAAAGCACATGACTGTCCATCATTTTGTCTTTTTTGGATCTTTTTACTATTTTTTTTATATATTTGAAAGATTGATTATTTATGTCCTTCTACATAATATACAATGTACATCACTTGTATCTTTATCTATTGCTTTATCCACTTCCAAGTATTGTTAGTTTAAATAGGTGTTGGAGTAGTTGTCAAAATTCCCTTTAGATTTTCCTCAATTGCCAGAGGACTAATCTTAATTTATTAAGTTTTAATTTCCTTTTTGTGTGGAAGTTGCATCTTTTAATCGCTTTGATTAAAAAAGCAAATTAAAGAGCACTTTAGAAAAAAGGGTTTTAGCATGTTATATAAAGTACACATATAAAGAGTATAGTTTTTTGGTCATGCATATATATAATGGCGGCAAAATGGTTATTCAATTATATTATTCATTAAAAATAGTTTGGATAATAATTTTTTTAAAAATGGGTCAAATATAAATAAGATTCATATTATCCAATTAAAAATGAATGACTAATGAGTTTAACTTTTATATTTGTATCAAGGGTTCCTCAAAATAAGTGATCTTTTGACCTTTTTATTTTGGTTCAAAATAAGTGTCATTTTTACATAAACAAGAATGAATTAACTTTAGTTTTTCAAATTTGCTCTTATTTACATATCCCACTATGTCTAGTTAACAATATGCTAATTTTGATTAGGAGTAATTTAGTCAAAATACTTATTATTTTTAGAAGCTAGTATTTTCTTAAGGGGTGTGCCAAAGTGTAACGACCCGACCGATCGTTTTGAGTGTTGTAATTTTGTTCCCCCATTTACTGCTCATTTTGTGCTTAATTGTTGTTATATAACTTGTCGGGGTAGTTGATCCGGTTCCGGGAACGTTTCGGAATGCGATGAGACACTTAGTCTCAGGGTTGGAAGCTTAAGTTGAAAAGGTTAGCCGGATGTTGACTTATGTGTAAACGACTTCAGAATGGAGTTTTGATAGTTCTGTTAGCTCCGTTGGGTGATTTTGGACTTAGGAGTGTGTCCGGATAATGATTTGGAGGTCCGTAGTTGATATAGGCTTGAAACGGCGAAAATTAGAAAATTAGAATTTTTGGAAATTTAGAAGTTTGACCGAGAGTTGACTTTGTGGTTGCCGTGCTCAGACATTGGTTCTGGGAGTTGGGGTAGGTTTGTTGTTTCATTTATGACTTATGTGTAAAATTTGAGGTCAATCGCATTTGATTTTATGGGTTTCGGCGTCGAATGTAGAAGTTGAAAGTTCATAAGTTCTTTAGGCTTCAATCGATGTGTGATTCGTGGTATTAGCATTGTTTGATGTCATTGACGATTCGAGCAAGTTCATATGATGTTTTAGGACTTGTTGGTATGTTTGGTTGAGGTCCGGGGGCCTCAGGGCGATTTCAGATGGTTAACAGATCAATTTTGGACTTGGGAGATTGTTGGAGTTTTTCTGGTGCACATGTCTGGTTTCCTTATACACGATCACATGGACTGATCCACGATCGCGTAGGCTTAATTGGGCAGCTGAGGTTTTTTTCTACACGTTCGCGAGTTGAGGGGCTACGATCGTGTAGTTGAGTGAAGCAGTGAATCATGAACGCGTGGATAAGGTCACATTCGTGAAGAGGAAAGGTAGCATTACTTGAGGTCACACGTTGTTCATCGCGATCACGTAACTCTGAGGAGCAGTGCTTCGCACTCGCATGGGTATTGTCGCGTTCGCGTAATGTTAAATTTGTGGTTCAGCATAGTTGTGCTTCGTGAAGCATTTTCCGCGATCGCGATTAAGGACATCTCGGCAGAACTTAAATATTTCAAAAATGAGGGTTTGAGTCATTTTACAAAAATTTGATTTTGGGATCTCAGTTGGAGGCTATTCCTGGATAGATTTTCAAGGGAGTGATTAATGTAGGTGATTCTTACTTAGTTTTTGTTAAAATCCATAATTATATCTTTGATTTCATCATTTAATTAGTGATTTGAGTTGAGAAATTGGAAAAAAATGGAGGAAAATTTTTAGGACGAATTTTGGGGATTTGAGCGAGATTTTGATATCGGATTTGAGTAATTTTGGTATGGTTTGGACTCGTGGTTGAATGGGTGTTCGAATTTTGTAACTTTAATCGGTTTCTGAGACATGGGCCTGGGGGTTGACTTTTTGACTTTTGATTAGGAACTTAGTTTTTTCTTATGGAGTTAATTCCTTTAGCTCGTGTTGATTGTGTCGAATTATTTGTGGCTAGATTCGAGGCATTCATAGGTCGATTCACGAGGAAAGGCATTGTTGAAGTAGAGATTTTCTCGGTTTGAGGTAAGTAACACTTTTAAACTTTGTTCTGAGGGTATGGAATCCCGAATTACCTGTTATGTGTTTGGTGTTGAGGTGACGCAAATGCTAGGCAACAGGCGTGTATAAAGTTGCATAATGTTGTTGTTATCCGTACATTCTCCATGTGTTAGAGAAATTGAGATGCGAGTCATGTTAGAAATTGTGCTTAGGCAACATGTTGGTATTGTGGAGACCCACAGAGGTCGCGTTGCATGTTGAATTATTTGCTAAATTTGCAATTATGTACTCAGTGACAACTATTATTTACATATCATATCTCAGTCTCGGTTGTCATTTATTGATACATCATATCATCATTGTTTGGGTTGATTATCATGATTCTTGTGAGCTCGAGAGACTGGAGAGATTGATGACTGGGTGAGGACGAGGACCTGATTGAGAGGATATTTATGGGATCGGGCTGCACGGCGCATCATGTTTTATTGATTCATGCTATGATTGGATTATTATAGCGCTTGGGCTGGAATTGCCCCTCCGTAGTCTGCACACCCACGGTGAACGCAGTTACCTACTTAGTGTGAGTGCAGAGCGATTGGGAGGTTTGAGTGACTGTGAGGAATGAGCGACTGTGAGGATGGAGTGAATGGGAGGACCAGTGATTGATACTCTGAGAGTATGCATATGACTTTGTCACTGTTTTGTACTTCAGTTTGCATATATAACTGGCATGTAGATATCGAGATGTACCATATTTTGTTTCAATTGAACTTGACATATTTTACCTGTTTGGGCTTTACCTGTTGTCACGACCCGAAACCTAACATGTCGTGATGGCCCCTATCGATGGTACCAAGCAAGACGACTTACCCAAAATACTTCAGTAATTCAATATAAAGGTAGTTTAAAACTTTTCCATATCATAAATTTTCATAGAAATCAAAGTTGAACTCAAAACAGAAGCAAAATATAGAAAAACTAGCCCCAAAACATCAGGGTGTCACCAAGTCATGAGCATCTAGATAACCAAACTATTACAATCGCTGTCTAAGTATCAATACAGGACAGAAAGAAATACAGAAGGAGAGACAAGGTCTTGCGGACGCTGGCAGCTACCTCGTAGTCTCCGGTACTCGATGGCGCCCGAACTCAATGATCTCCGTGATCAAACACACTTGGATCTGCACATGAAGTGCAGGGTGTAGCATGAGTACAACCAACTAAAATAGTAATAGAAATAAATATGGAACTTAGAAGCAGTGACGAGTTATACAATACAGTTCATTTTGATAATTTTCAAAATCTAAGAGTAGACATGAGCAAATGCCGGTAACATGAGTTATATCAATTGTATATTACCAAGTTCAAGTAAAACCAAGTGTAACAAGTTTCCAAAAGTTCAAACAATAGCATGAATCAGCTAAATGCAGCAACAAAAGAGACAGATACAACCTCACAGGGTATTGTCACTCAAGCTCTCAATAGCTCAACACTCGACTCTCAGCCCTCAATACACACGCTCATTAGGTACTTGCGCTCACTGGGGGTGTACAGACTCCGGATGGGCTCCTGCAGCCCAAGCGCTATAATCTACACGGACAACTCACGTGTCGCACGGACAACTAATGTGTTACAATATCATATCAGGTCCACACGGACAACTCACGTGCTACCATATCATATCAGAATCTGCACGGACAACTCGCGTGCTAAGGTACAATACCTCACAAATAAGCCTTCAGCCTCACACAGACATGAACCTCTCTAGTCTCACAGTCCTCAATAAAGAAAGGGAAACAACCCAAATCAGAATGTTATAGACTATCAACAGGGAAATAACAGAGACTGAGGTAAACATATACAAGAATCACTATGACTAAGTATAACAACCATAAGCAGGTACATAGCCTAAACATGATTTCTAACATGAAAAGTGGTCAAATTGCTAGCATAAAAGTAATACATATAAGCACAAAAGGCTATTAGACTTTACAGTCTCACGGGACGTACCAAGTCACAATCCTTCACGGTGTACACTCACACGCCCGTCACCTAGAATGTGTGTCACCTCCAGAAAGTCACATCATACCAAACTCCGAATTTCATACCCTCAAAACCAGATTTAAAATTGTTACTTACCTCAATGGCGTAGAAATCCTACTCTGGAATGCCCTTTCCTGTCGAATCGGCCTCCAAATGCCCCGAATCTAGTCACAAACAGTACGAGATAATCAATTTGGCTAAAAGGATCAATTCCACAAGAAAACTACTGAAAGCTAGCCCAAAATCCGAAATCGGCTCAAACCCGGCCCCCGGGCCCACATCTCGAAAGCCGGCAAAAATCACAAAAAACCCGAATGCCCATTCACTCAGGAGTCTAGCCATACCAAATTTACCAATCAGCAACTTAGGAGCTTAATTATTAAGTGGGAGAAGAGGTGGAGAAAACCGAGGGGTAGGGAAATAAAACACAAAGAAACACCATTGCCTAGAATGTCTAAACGAAATAGGCAAAAAGATACAATAACATGGTATCAATAAGCAACAAGGAAATTATGCAATAACAAGGAGAAAAAGGGGGATAGAGAAGAGGGATCAGTACAGAAAAGGGACAGGAGAAATACAAACATTTGATCATCATGCACAAGTCAGCAATGATGAGTACATGAAGTTCCTTTTATATTTTGAAGCAGCTAAATGGATATTAGGCTATAACAAGGAGAAGAAGATGATAGAGAAGAGGGATCAGTACAGAAAGGGGAAAGGAGAAATACAAGCAGCAAACAAACATCTGACCATCATGTACAAATCAGCAATGATGAGTACATGAAGGCCTTTTTTATACTAACAATTGCTTCTTTTTTTGCAGGGATTAAAATAGAAACCATAACTTGTCATCAATTACAATCCCTAAGGGTGGTAATACTATGTATTCTACTTTTAGGGGGAGGAAAAATGACATGCATATGGATAGAAAGCACAAACAACAGTCAAACAACAAAGCTCAATCAAGTGAAACAGCTAAAATATAAATTCGAGAAAGAAGTAGTACCTGGGGTTTGGATAATAAGGAGAACACAGAGCCAACAACACAATGGACACGCAGATGGATCGCGACCACTCATACCCGGTACGAAGCATGAAAGTGCAAGAAACAATACAATGAGGAGGGGGAAAAGACAATACACAGTAGTAAAGGAACAGATAAGTTCAGATCGAGGCATTTACCAGAGCTACTGAGTAGATTTGAGGCAGTCACTGCCATGGTCAACGATGGGGAGAAGCTAGGGAAAAAGAGAAAGGGAATGGGAAGAATCAAACCACTAAGGAAATGGAAAAATAACAGAAATGAAAGAAATAGTCTCAGGTGGAGGAACTCACCAGCTCATCGGTGTCGAAATAGGACAGCGAGGAGAACACAAAGGGTAATCAAAAATAGTGGAGCAACTGGAATTAAAATGGTCGTCAACTGCATGAACAAAGGGATAGATACAGAAATGCAAAATAGCAGGGTTAACACCCACACTGTGCAAATCTGTATCTACCCTAGAAGCCAGGAAAATGAAGAAATCAAATCAGTTATGAAATGGAAAATGTCAACACACGGTAGAAAGGAAACAACTAAACTCAGATCGAGGTACTTACTAGCTCGCGGTGGGGATCTGTAACAGTGTTAGCCATGGAAATCGATTTGAAGCAGCTAGGGCAAGGGGGAGATGGAATAAGAAGAAGCAAAGAGGTGAGAAGCTGGGAAAATCAAATAATCAACATAAATGGAAGTATGGAGATCAAATGGGGAAACTTACCTACGCACAGGAGTGGAGTCGCCATGGTCGTGAAAGGCAAGAAGAAGAAGAAGATAGGGAAAGAGGGAACAATAGAGTGTAGATGCAAAGAGGGGGGAAATTAAATGACTTGGTCGGTGGGTTTCTACAGATATAAGGCAACTACGCTTGGGCCAGTATTAAGCGTTACAGGATTTGGGCCCAGGATATTGGGCCATATCAGATGTGGCTATAAATTTAGTGGCTATGCTTTAAAGGATATGGGCCTAGGTGTTGCTGGTTCTAGGCTAGGACGTAACAGAAGATATTTGGCTGGAAACTTAAGTGGCTACGAATGCAAGACAAAAATTATATGTTATGTGGCTATGACTGCAAGAGTATTTAGGTGGAATCAAGGACTACTGTGCAAATTGGGACACACAAGGCTACGAATGCAAAGGCAGCAAACACAATTCTACCAGGCCTCATTTGGGCTTCTATGCATATATATGGGCTGCCCTTGGAACACTTCTTTTGGGCCATACCAGACCGTATTTGGATTATTTTTAGCATTTTAGTAGTTTTAGTAAGTTTTGGTTTTGCTATATCAATATTGGTCCTGACAAGCCCAATTTGATACTAGTTGCTATGTAGTTTCATGGTTTACCATCCTAGCTAGTAGGACAACTCTCTATTATTGTTATTTTTTAAACTTATTATTAATAAAATAGCTACTAGGCACTCAGCCTGGTAGTATAATTCTTTTTTAAAAAAAACCCCCCCAACATCGCCCTGCCCCCTGCGACCCCTACCAATATCACACAGCCCTTGAATTACGCACAGCTTTTCAAACCAGTCGCGAGCAATGGAACAGTGCACGCATCAAAACAGGGCACTGTCGAGCCTATTTCATAGCGTCGTCCAGTGTTGTTGCAAGGACAACCTATGGTTAAATTCACAGAAGCAGAGGTGGATCGAATGAACATGATTGAAGGTTTGCAATACGCAGTTGTTTGCAAATTTTCGTATGGATGGCCGGAGCTCAATGAATTACGTCGAATTGTGCCGCTTCAATGTGGAATTAAAGGAGAGTGTAATATCGGATTCCTTCGCGATAGACATGTATTAATACGATTGACGTTGTGGAAAGATTTTATTGAATTCACGTCAAAGAGCGTGTATTATGTGAAAGATAAGCTTGGTCGCGAATACTAATTAAGAACTTTGATTTACGATGCGAATTTCAGCGATGGGGAGGAAACTTCAAAGGTAATGGCGTGGATATCGTTTCCAAATTTATTACCAATGTTTTTCGTCAAGGAATGTCTGTTTTCATTAGCTGCCGCTGTGGGTAAGCCGCTTCATCTTGATATGGCGACGATTAATAAGACAAGGCCTAGTTGCGCGCGCGTGAAAGTGTTAGTTGATTTGTTAGCGGACTTGCCTAAGAAGGTGCGGATGGATATTGAGAATGAAGTGACGGGTAAAGTAAGAACTGAATGGGTAAATATCAAATATGACTATTTTCCCAAGTATTGCAAAGAGTGTAAATTACAGGGGCATGATATGATGGAATGCTGGAGGCTTCATCCGGAATTGATGGAGAATAAGGTTAATGAGGAACAAAATGGGAATGGGACTGGAAAAGAAATCGAGCAGGCTACTGCCCCTGCAAATCTTAATCAACAGGGCATTTTAAGGGTGTTAGCGAGTGGCAAGATTGTAGGTAATGTGGCTGGAAAGGTTAATCAATGGAAAGAGGTAAAGGACAATCGTTTGAAAAAGGGGAGTAAACATGGAGGTGATCATGTAGCTGCTGGGAAGGAAATTGTTCCTGTTGAGAAAGGGCATCAGCTTGTTGTTCAGAATGAAGGGCAACAGGTCAGCACAACTAATCAGTTTGCATTGCTGGGGATGGAGACTGTCGAACATGTGAAAAACAATGAATTGGCACTGGTGGAGAAAAGTGGGACAACACCTTCGAATACTGAGGCTACAAATGGGGCTGCTAAATCGACCAATAATCACATTTTAAATGCAGCTACACCTGTTTTCAATTTCACTCAAGTTGGGACTGTTCCAAACCAGGTTGTGGACTTGGAGGTTACTGCTACCAAGGGCATTCATGTGTCAGCAGGAAGTGAGGCCATACAGGAAAAACCTTATACAACATCTAGAAGTAAGGATGATGCAAGGAAAAAAGAATCAACGGCTCAATGGGTTAATCGCGCTTTTGTTAACAATATGGTGACAACCAATACATCCGTTCAAGAAGTACCTTCTCAGGATACAAGGGTGGAAGGAACAATAGCAAACAAACAGGAGTTGGCATACAAAGAAGTTGGCAATGATGATGAGATTTTCCAGTCAAGAGAGAGAGTGAAATGGACAGGAGGAAGGCTATGGGCTAATCAAATTGAAGTAGATGCAGATGTTGATGAGGTCCCAGATTGAATGCAAGTGGAAAGAGATTCAGACGTTGATGTTGAAGATGAGGAACAAAGTGTTAACGGTGATGATCATGTCACCAAGATTAATCAAGGGGGAGAGTTGGACAAATCTGTAAAGAATTCACATTCTACTAAGGTACCAAAGGAAGGCAACTGTAGTGGAACTACAATAATTCCAAAGGAAATCATTGTGAACATGGGTGATGCGGGTGGAAAAGAAAACTCAGAAGATAATCCTAAAAGCTTGAATGGAAAAGGAAAAGCAAGCGTAAACACTGGAGACAACCATATAACAAAAGATCAAGCCATGGAGAGGTTAATTAACACTGCCCCAGCGGAAGGAGGGAAGCAGGAAAGGCAACAAGATGATAGCATTCAGAGAATAAACAATGAGGTACTACAATTTGGAAAAGATACTACAGGGGTTGAGGAATTGGGAATAGATCTTGATGAAGAATCCATAGCCCAAAACTTCAGAAATATTGTGAGGCAAGGTGATCTTTCTCCTAGGCATTTGGACAAGTCAAAGGCAGGTCCTAAGGGGAGAAGGAAAGCAGCTAAAGATCAAGTCAAGGAAGCATCAATTGTACCTTCATCTGGGGTACAAACAAGGAGCACAATATCTAAATCAATTGTTTGATGGATGCACTGATTTGGAATATACGGTCAGTGAATACCATGCATGCGTTTGAGAGATTAATTACAATGGATAGACAACATCACTTTGAGTTCATTGGACTCATGGAACCTATGCAGCAAGTAAGGAAGCTGGAGAAATATCGAAGGAAAATTGGCTTAGCTCAAGCAATGGACAATGTAACAAACAAAATCTAGGTGTTCATTGATGAAGTGTTCGATGTGGAGGTCATATATGACATGGAACAACAGCTTACATTAAGGTTATTTCACACAGAAAATCACGTGGAGACTATACTGACTCTAGTATATGCAAAGTGTGATCCAATCGAGAGAATTGAATTATGGGACTCACTATACAATCTGGCTACTGACATGACAGTTCCATGGCTAGTAGGAGGAGACTTCAATGTTATTTGGGATGAAGAGGAAAAATTTGGAGGGTTGCCAGTGTCTTTGAACGAGATTGATGACTTTAGACACTGCATAACTACGTGTAATTTATCAGATTTGGGCTTCAAAGGAAGTATCTTCACATGGTGGAATGGGAGAGCGGATGAAGAATGTATTTTTAAGAGGCTTGATCGATGCTTGGGCAACCTGGAGTTCCAACAAACTTTCCCTGGGCTTGAGATAACACACTTATCCAAAATTGGATCAGATCATCGTCCCATGTTGCTGAAGTATGACATAGAAGCTTCTCCAGTAAAGAAACCATTTAAGTTTCTTAATTTTTGGACTAAACAGGAGACCTTCAAAGAAGTAGTGAAGGAGAATTGGAATGCAGATTTTAGTGCAAATCCTTTTGTCATATTCAACTACAAACTAAAAACAATCAAGAAAGCATTAACTATTTGGAGCAAGGCTACATTTGGTGATATATTTCAAAAGATGTCAAGTCTGGAAGATGTGGTTGCTGTCCGTGAAGATCAGTTCGAGGCATTCCCCACACATGAGAATAGGGAGAGGTTACAAAGGGTGCAAGCCCAAATGATCAACTACTTAGCAATCGAAGAAGATTTTTGGAGGCAGAAGGCTGGGATGCAGTGGTTCACTGATGGGGATCGGAATACTAAATTCTTCCATGCTCACGTGAATGGAAGGAGAAAAAGACTACAAATTAGGAGGATACAAAACAGGGATGGTAATTGGATAGAGGAAACTGATGGCATAGCAGACGAGGCAGTGAGGTTTTACACTGAACAATTCTCAGAGTCAGTCGTCCCTACTGACTTTAGACTTCTCGACAATGTACCATCACTGATCAATCTGGAGCAAAATAATGATCTAATGAAGCAGCCTACTAAGGAGGAAGTGAAGAAAGCAGTATATGGCTTGAATGGTAATAGCGCAAGTGGTCCGGATGGATTTTCAGGATGTTTCTACCATACTTGTTGGGATATTATAGGTGATGACATTTATGATATAGTACGAGCTGCTTTTAACGGTCATGTAATGCCCAAGTGTATAACTCACACAAACCTTGTACTCTTGCCAAATATGAAGGAGGTATCCACATTTTCAGATTTGAGACCAATTAGTTTGAGCAATTTCTCAAACAAGATCATCTCGAGAGTAGTACATGAAAGGCTAGTAGGATTACTCCCTAACATCATCTCTGTAGAACAATCTGGATTTGTGAAAGGAAGGAGCATTGTTGAGAACGTCCTACTAACTCAAGAAATAATAACTGACATTAGGCTTCGAACAAAGGCAGGCCCTAATGTAGTTATTAAACTTGATATGACAAAGGCATATGATAGGCTCTCTTAGTTATTCCTAACAAAGATCCTAAGGAAGATGGGTTTCGGAGAAAGGTTTATAAGTGTGGTGCATGGAATTGTACCAACCAATTGGTATTCTGTATTGGTCAATGGTCAGGCTTTTGGTTTTTTTAAATCATCAAGGGGTGTAAAGCAAGGTGACCCGCTGTCACCTACATTATTTATCTTGGCGGCTGAAGCATTGTCTAGGGGGCTCAATTCACTTCATAAGAACCCGGATTTTCGTGGATTTGGTATGCCAAAATTGAGCCCTAAAATAAACCATTTGGCATATGCGGATGATTCCATAATTTTCTCATCCTCTGATGAAATGTCTCTAAGATTGGTGCTGCAAGTGTTGACTGCATATGAGGAGGCATCAGGACAACTAGTGAACAAAAGCAAATCTGCTCTATACATGCATCACCTTGTGGATAAGGATGTTGTGGCTACTGTTGAATGAGTAACAGGTATTCAAAGGAGTGATTTTCCTTTTACATATCTAGGTTGTCCCATATTTTATGCTAGGAGGAAGATGGATTATTACAAAGATTTAATTACCAAGGTTATGGACAAATTGCAAGGATGGAAAGGGAAACTATTATCCATAGGAGGCCGGACAGTTTTGATAGCACATGTACTCCAAAGCATGCCTATCCATCTATTATCTGTCGTTAACCCTCCACATTATGTCATCAACAAGCTCCACAAGATCTTCGCACAGTTCTTTTGGAGTAGCGCAATTGGAGGTACATCTAGACATTGGGCATCTTGGAATACTTTATGTAGACCTTGTGAGGAAGGAGGTATTGGGTTTAGATCCCTACATGATGTGTCCAAGGCTTTATTTTGTAAGCTATGGTGGAACTTTCGAACAAAACCAAGCCTATGGAGCTCATTTATGTGCCAAAAATATTGTAAAAAATTAAATGCAGTAATTGTTCCATGGAGGGATGGCTCTCATATTTGGAGAAAAATGCTAGAGTGTAGAGAAGCAATCGAACATCAAATCATGTGGCGCCCAAGAATGGGATCTTCCCTCTTTTGGTTTGATAATTGGACAGGATTGGGAGCACTATACTTCCTTGTTCCTCCGGAATTTGGAATTGGTGAAAGCATTAACAATGTATATGATGTGGTAGATGGAGAGGGATGGGATGTCGATAGGATTTTGGCAGCTGTACCTAAACAATTTGCCTCGCATATACTAGAAAATGTGAAGCCTCCAGTAATGGAGAACAATCTTGATGTCCCATACTGGATGTTAGAGACACAGGGGTACTTTAGCGTACGGTCATCTTGGGAGTATGTGAGGAGGAGGAGGGATCACAGTAGACTTGCATACAAAATGATGTGGGTCAAAGGATTGCCTTTCAAGGTATCGTTCTTCATGTGGAAAGTGTGGAAAGGCAAGTTACCACTAGACGATTTCATGAGGAGATTGGGTTACTTTATGCCCTCTAAATGTTGGGGTTGTCGGGAGCCTAAACAAGAGTCTTTGACTCATGTATTCTTTACCTCCACTGCTGCTAGAACTGTATGGAAACATTTCCTATCAAGGGCTGGAATTAATTTGGAGGGCCTGACATTGCATCATGCAATTACAAAGTGTTGGACTGCCAGTGTGTTACCTCGAATGAAACCAATTCTACAAGTGTTGCCTGCGTGTATTATTTGGGAACTTTGGAAGCGGCGTAATAGTTACAAATATGGTGAGGCAGTCTCGATTAGTAGGGTCATATACCAAGTGTCTTCAACACTTCAAGCTCTTGTAAGAGTTAGAAGCCAGGAATTTTAAATGTACCACATGAATGGGATGACCTGCTGAAAATGTTGGAGAATTACACGCCTCGCTTGAAGTATGACAAAGTTATCTGGGAACTTCCTAAGGAAAACTGGGTGAAGGTCAACACGGATGGTGCGTCTAGGGGAAATCCAGGCAGGAGTTCCATTGGCGTTTCCATTAGGAGTGATACGGGGGACCTAATGTATGCACTTGGTAGGGAGATCAATGAAGCAACAAACACAGTGGCTGAGGCAACTGCACTACTGGAGGCAGTGAGACTATGCGTACAGTTCAACTATGAGCAAGTGTGGCTACAAACTGATTCACTGCTGCTTGTTAAGGTTGTTGAAGGTACGTGGAAACCCCCATATCATATTGTGGAGCAAATAGAGGAGATAGAGCAGTTGAAGGATGGAAGAAATTATCAGGTGACACACACGTATAGGGAAGGAAACAAACTAGCGGACCATCTCGCGAACTATGCTCTTGACTTTGGAGAAATAGAGTGTCATCAGTTTTGGCACCTAGACCCACAAGGGAGAAGAATTGTGAATGAAGACAAGAACCAATGTCCGTATATACGAGTAAAGGTAGCAAGAGCATAATAAGTACTGAGGAGAACTGGAGCAGGGGACTAGAGACACCACTGGATCATCATGAACAAATCCTTACGGAGGAGTCCATGGTGATGAAATTGTATACTAACAATCGTTTCTTTTTTTGTAGGTGAGCAAGCTATGTCTTTGGTTTATGTTTTGATGGCATTACAGATGGTGGTACTAGTGTGGTACACTCAGACCACTGGAATGAAATCAAAGGAAGCCAACGACATAGCAATGAGGAAATTATACAATTTGAAAAGGAATCAAGTGGACTGATGTAATAGACAACTCATTTGGAGGGGTGTTGGCAAGAAGGATAGAGGTCGAACACAGATAAACAATACCTCAATGACAAATGAGATCAACAGCATTGACGAAGAAACAAAGCAACAAGGGATAACTGCTGAGTTACTTGCATATCTAAGGGAAGTTGCCTTGGTGGTATTAATGCTACGAATTCAGTCCAAACGAGGGACCTTAGACTTATGCAATAACTCTGTAGAATGGAGGGGCAGGAAGATGTGTATAAACAAAGTTCATTGGTTCAGAAGGCTCAATTGAACTGGGACAAAGAGGAGAATGGCTGATATAAAATTGTTGAGCACCAGATATGTGTTTAGATATATAGACATGAAGAGGCAAAATGACAAAAAACAAATGGAGGACAGAATTGGGACCAAGAAGATGGTAGCAAGTACGACATTGCTCAGAATGTTTAAGCGAACTGGACAATGCAGTAATGGATACATAGGAAAAAGGAAGGAGAGACTGTGGGATTCAGGGAACCAGGCAAATGAGGTAGCATATGAGGATGAAAGGAACTTGAAGAAGTCAAATAAGTGGGAATCAAATGAAGATAAAACCTGTAGAGTTCTGGTGAAAGAAAAGAGGCTGCACTTGCTAAGGATAAGGTCCAATGGAAAAAGGACAATAAACACGTTGGAAAGCTGGCAGCAAACAGATCAAAACTCACACATGGGAAAGAACAATTTGAATTCGATGCCTATAGTCGAACCAGTGGGGAGGAACATATGGACCAGTTTTCTACTAACTATGTTTGTTCGTTTTGCAGGGAACGTTATTGTATTCATGTCCTATATCTTGGATAACTCCCAGCTTGTGGTATTAGCACAGGATGCTCATTCCACTGGGAGGGAAACGAGTATAGGCACAAGCATGACATGGAAGCTCAGACGGAGGATGCTTGACTGGGAAGTCCGTACAATTAAACAAGTGCTTTATGTCATTTTGTTTAGGATCTCACAGCATATTCCCAGCATGGAAATCAAGGACAAGGCACAAAAACAAAGAGGAGGACTCAAGATCACCGAAACACTGCTAAGACATGCTAAGGCAGTTGTCTCTACTTAAGAGGCCACCTTGACATACCATCTTGGGAGTGTAGAATGGACCTGGAAAGTCTGTCCTTGCTATTATCATATCTCCAGTAGCAGCAAAAACAAGAAGAGAGGTGCAACAGAGGTAAGACTTGGATTCAATACGAAGAAGCAGCAGATGGACAATAGCTCATATAGAATGAGCTGGAAATTGCGATGCAAAGAACCTAGCAAAGCTGCAGTTTTGAGAAAGATTACGGGATACTAGGAGAGATAACGGGACAACATACTCAGCAGTTACAGCACATAGGAAGTATAGGGAACACACTCATAGAGAGAACATATGGATACAAACATGGCTCACAGGCAAAATATGGGCGCAAAGATGGTCCGCACACACAATTTGAGCTACTGGCAGTCTTGTTTGCAGTGGATAGCCATTATAGCAAGATGGAAAGGCAGTGCACGCGATATGACTCTTCACCAGCGGCGACATCACATACTTGGGCTCTATCATCATGTACCTAGGCTAGTCTTATTATTTTAGTTTTTTAGATAAGGCTAGTAGTGATTCATTTTCTGATATCATTATTGGGTTCATTGAGCCCAATTTGACAATAGGTTCTATGTAGTTTTCAAGTATTTTAGTCCTGCTTCTAGTAGGATGTCATAGACATTTTTTTGATTGCTTTTCTTATATAAATAAAAACTAGCCCTAGGTGCTCAGCCTAGCGGATTACTAAAAAAAAAATCCCCAAACCCAAAAAAAAAAAAAAAAAAAAAAAAA
>ML286771.1:60907-105963 GCA_005239495.1 Nicotiana undulata
GGCCCCCCCCCGGGGTTTTAAAAAAAAAAAACCCCCAACCCCAAAAAAAAAAAAAAAAAAAAAAAAACCTAAACCGACGCAAGTTTTCTCTGCCTTCTCTCTAGAAATCAGATTCTAGAGAGAGAAAGCTGTTCCGGCGCCTTTAATGGCTACTGCCACCGGCGGCCAGCCACCACCTGTGGCTGGGCTGCCCCTCCCTCCCCATGAACCTAAACTCTATTGCCCAGCCCCCTGCGACCCAAAACAGCCCTGCCCAGCTGCCCACAAGTGCTAGAAACTCTATGCAAGCCATGGATTATGCTACAGTAGTAAACCCAGCAGCTAAAAACAATACAATACAAGTTAAATCACCTCCAGTTGACCCAATTCCTATGAGGCGTGCAACCATTTTACAAGGACAACCTATGATCAAGTTCATGGCATCAGAAGTAGACCGTATGAATATAATTGAAGGCCTAAAATATGCTGTTGTTTGAAAATTCTCTTATGGCTGGCCAGAAATACGTAAAATCATTCCTATGCAATGTGGCATCAAAGGTGAGTGCAACATTGGATTCTTAAGAGAGAGACATATACTAGTTCGTTTAACACTTTGGCAAGATTTCATACAATTTACATCAAAGGCAGTATATTATGTAAAATACAAATTTGGAGAAGAATATCAATTTAGAACACTGCTATATGATGCTAAATTTAAGCCTGAAGAAGAGACTGCAAAGGCGATGGCTTGGATCTCTTTCCCAAACTTGAACCCAACTTTCTTTGTAAAGGAGTGTCTCTTTTCAATTGCTTCAGCAGTGGGTACTCCATTGCATTTGGATATGGCTATTGTGAACAAAACTAGGCCAAGTTGTGCTCGAGTCAAAGTACTAGTTGATCTGTTAGCTACACATCCAAAGAAGGTTCGAATGGATATTGAAGATGATGTTTCTGGTGAAATCTTTACAGAATGGATTAATATTAGGTATGATTATTTACCTAAATGCTGCAGGGAATGTAAGCTCCAAGGTCATGAAATGATTGAATGTAGAAGGTTACATCCTGAACTTATGGAAAACAGAAACAAGGCACAAGATGAAGAGGGTGGACCTGTGGTGCAACAGAACAAAGAAAAGGAAAAATATGTTGCTCCTATAATGATCATGCCAAGTGGTTGAGTTTTTGGAAACCTAGGACAACATTGGAAAGAAGTTATAGATAATAGAAATAGGGGCAAAGGAAAGGAAGGTGATGGAGGAAATCAAACAGGAAAGGAAATAGTACCTGCTCAGAAACAGCCCACAATAGTCCCTCAACAAGTTCAGACCACAAATCAGTTTGCACTATTGGAAGCTGATAATAATGTTGTCAATGAAAATAATCAGTTGGCCCTAGTGGAGGATAGCACAGTCCAAAAGAAACCTGAGTTGAATGCTGCTGCACCACCTAAATCTCCCAGATCAGATAAAAGAAACAAGGTCAAAGGTGGAAAGCAAAATCAAGGTGGTAAGAGTCTAAACTCAACAACTCCAAATGTTAACCAAAGTGAAAGGAATGCAGAATATTACCTGGTAGATGCATGAGCAGCCAAAGGGATAGCTAATCAGCAACAAAGGGAAACAACTCAACAATGGGTACATAGAACCTTCCAAGGACTAGTTGCCACAAATACTTCTGTCCAGGAAGTACCATCTCAAGAAACTAGAGTGAATGCAAATCTGGAACAACATTCAGATAGTGATAAGGTGGATGATCCTGATTATGAGAAAATAAAGGCAAGTGAGCAGGTCAACTGGATAGGAGGTCGTTTGTGGGTGAATCAAACAGAGGTAGATCCTGGGGAAGAGGAGATACCAGATGTTATGCAAAGTGAAGATGGAGATGCAGCAGAAGAAGATGATCAAAGTGTAAAAGGGATAACAAAGGAAAAGCAAACTATGCAACAGGAACTTAACACTCACAATGAAACAGACTCAAGTAATGCAGAAATTGAAAAACAAGGCTTGGGTAAACAGGTGTTAGTTGAAAAAGGAGGCACATCACAGCAGGTTGAACCAGGTGGAGAAGATATGTTAGACAAAGTAGAAGAATCTGGTAAGAATCAACTGAGACCCTCACCTGATCAGACCAAAGAAAATACTACTGTTCCATTGGATGTTGTACAGATCAACACAGCTGCTAATGCTGCTACTATGAATACTGGGCAGCTTCAGTTGAGGTCATCACAGACCAATGAAATTGGTACTGTTCCATTGAATGAGGAGCAGACAACTGCTACTGCACCATTGATCCCTGGGCACAAACCTGGCATTGAACAACATATTGTTAATGCTAATAATAAAGAGAACATAACGGTAACTGTTAGAACAATAAATGAAGAGGATGCAAGAGATAAGCATGCAGGAATAGACATGGATGAAGAATCTTCTGCACAGAATTTTCTAAATGTTGCTATACAAGGTGACTTGTCTCCTAGGCAAGTGGATAAGGCTAAATCTGGTGCAAAAGGTAGAAAGAAAAATAACAAGGATGCCCCACCAGCCCCATCAGGTGGTGTCCAAACAAGGAGGACCTTATCCAAATCAATTAATCAGTAATGGATGCTCTGATATGGAATATTAGGTCTGTGAACACAATGCATGCCTTTGAGAGATTTATCACAATGCATAGACAAAACCACTATGAATTTATTGGTATTATGGAGCCAATGCAACAAGCTAGTAGGGTGGAAAGGTATAGGAGAAGGATAGGCTTGGCTCAAGCCTTTGTTAATGTTTCAAACAAAATTTGGGCCTTTGTTGATGAGGTGTTTGAAGTTACTGTAATGTATAACATGGTCCAACAAATGACCCTAAAGTTGCTTCACACAGAAACACAAGTAGAACTGATGCTAACATTAATATATGCCAAATGTGATCACATAGAAAGAATAGAACTGTGGGATTCACTGTACTTAATGGCCACTGATATGGCAATACCATGGTTGGTTGGTGGTGATTTTAATGTTATTTGGGATGAAGAAGAGAAGTTTGGTGGGTTACCAGTTCACATTAATGAGGTCGATGACTTTAGGCATTGCATGAACACATGTACACTAACAGACTTGGGGTGGGGAGCATCTATACTTGGTGGAATGGTAGATCAGATGAAGACTGCATTTTCAAAAGGCTAGACAGATGCTTTGGGAATTGAAAGGCTATCAAAGATTGGCTCAGACCACTGCCCTTTACAATTGAAATGTGATATTGAAACAACTCCTATTAAAAAACCTTTCAGATTCCTGAACTTTTGGACCAAGCATGAGACATTTAAAGAGGTTGTTAGAGAAAATTGGAATGCAGAGCTCATGGCCAATCCATTCACTCTATTCAACTACAAACTGAAGAAGGTGAAGAAAGTATTATCTATATGGAGTAGAGCTACATATGGAGACATATTCCAGAGAATTGCAAGCCTGGAGGAGTTTGCCCTAGTACATTAAAGGGAGTTTGAGGCAAATCCTACATAGGAAAATAGGTCAAGACTCAGAAAAGTGCAGGCTGAAATGATAAGCTATCTTGCTATTGAAGAGCAGTTCTGGAGACAAAAAGCTGGGATGATGTGGTTCAAAGAAGGAGATAGGAACACAAAGTTCTTCCATGATCAGGTTAATGGAAGAAGGAAAAGGTTAAAGCTTAAAAGAATCAAAGACAGTAATGATCAGTGGCTTGAAGAGAAGGATCAGATTGCAGCTGAAGCAGTAAAATTCTATGAGGCACAATTCAATGAAACAGTGATTCCCACATTATTTGATATACTAAATTATGTACCAACCTTGGTGAATGAGGAGCAGAATGAGAAGTTGATGGCAATGCCTACTACAGAGGAGGTGAAGCAGGCTGAAATGGGGTTAAGTCCAGATTCAGCAGGAGGACCAGATGGCTTTACAGGGGCATTTTATCAAACATGCTGGGACATTATACAACAGGATGTGGTGGATATGGTGAAGTCCTTCTTTTGGGGACATCAACTACCAAAGAGTGTCACACATACTAATTTGGTACTACTACCCAAAAAGAAGGAGGTTACTACCTTTGGAGACATGAGGCCAATCAGCCTAAGCAACTTTGTCAATAAAATTTTCTCAAGAGTAATTCATGAGAGGATGGTGGAGCTGTTACCTAATATCATATCAGAAGAGCAAGTTGGATTTTGGAAAGGGAGAAGCATAGTGGAAAATATACTATTGACACAGGAGATTATCACTGACA
Organism: Nicotiana undulata; assembly: GCA_005239495.1. Taxonomy (NCBI): domain Eukaryota; kingdom Viridiplantae; phylum Streptophyta; class Magnoliopsida; order Solanales; family Solanaceae; genus Nicotiana; species Nicotiana undulata. The sequence continues at coordinate 65,137 of ML286771.1, forward strand.
TACGATTGAGGACTAAGGTTGGGCCAAATGTGGTAATCAAGCTCGTATGGCAAAGGCTTATGACAGACTATCCTGGGTGTTTCTAACCAAAATGTTAAGGAAACTTGGTTTCTTAGAATGGTTTATAGGTCTGATTTTTTATTTGGTGGGATATAATTGGTACTCTATACTAGTGAATGGACAGCCTCATGGATTTTTCAAGTCATCTCGAGGAGTGAAACAAGGCGATCCTTTGTCACCTACACTCTTCATACTAGCTGCTGAAGCTTTATCGAGGGGTCTAAATGCACTTCACCAGAACCTATATTTTTGTGGATTTGGAATGCCTAAATGGAGTCCAAAAATCAATCACTTAGCCTACGCAGATGATACTATAATATTTTCTTCCTCAGATGAGACATCACTGAGATTAATTATGCATGTACTGCATGAATATGAAGTAGCATCTGGGCAGCAGGTGAACAGGAGTAAATCTGCCATTTATATGCACCATCTGACTGATGTGGAAGTAGTTCAGAAAGTGGAGAGGGTAACTGGCATTGAACAGAAGGAGTTTCCTTTTACTTATTTAGGTTGTCCCATTTTTTATGCAAGGAGGAAAAAAGATTATTATCAAGATATGCTGAAAAAAGTCATGGATAAGCTTCAATCGTGGAAGGGTAAACTTCTTTCAATAGGAGGAAGAACAATCCTGATTGCGCATGTATTGCAAAGTATGCCTACACACCTGCTATTTGCAGTGAATCCCCCTAGTAATGTGATCAAGGAGTTGCATAAAATCTTTGCAAGATTCTTCTGGAGTAGCAACATTGGAGGAAACTCAAGACATAGGGCTTCATGGTCTACTTTGTGTATGCCACAAGATGAAGGAGGCATAGGGTTCAGGTCATTACATGATGTATCTAAAGCCCTGTTTTGCAAGCTGTGGTGGAACTTTCGAACCAAGCCTAGTCTATGGAGTTCATTTATGAGTCAGAAGTATTGAAAAAAACTCAATGCAGTTGTAGTCCCATGGAGGGATGGGTCACGTGTGTGGAGGAAAATGCTAGAGTTCAGGGATAGTATTGAACAACTAATAGTATGGAAACCAAATATGGGCTCTTCTTTATTCTGGTATGACAACTGGACAGGCCTAGGAGCTCTTTACTTCATAGTGCCACAAGATTTTGGAATTGATGAAGAGGTGCAAAATGTATATGAGCTGGTGGAAAATGGAAGCTGGAGAGGTGATAGACTACTGGAAATACTACCAGAAGACTTAGCAAATCACATTATTGAGAACATAACTCTACCAGTCAAGAGTACAGTACTGGACACCCCATTCTGGTCATTGGAGAGTAGAGGCAATTTTACAGTAAGTTCTGCATGGGAACACATTAGGAGAAGGGAAAATCCAAGGCAGGCATATAAGATGATGTGGGTCAAAGGATTGCCTTTCAAGATATCATTCTTTATGTGAAAATTTTGGAAGGCTAAATTTCCATTGGATGATTTCATGAGAAGGCTGGGCTATTTTATGCCCTCAAGGTGTTGGTGTTGTGAAGAACCCAAGGAAGAAACATTGATGCATCTATTTTTCACTTCTAATGCAGCTAAAACAATATTGAAGTACTTCTTGACTAGGGCAGGTATCTCAATAGAAGGACTGACTATGCATCAGGCTATTACAAGGTGTTGGACAGCACAGGTTATACCAAGAATTAAGCCAATCATGCAGGCTTTGCCATCTTGTATAGTGTGGGAATTATGGAAGAGGAGAAACGGCTGGAAATATGGGGATCCTGTCTCAGTCAATCGAGTCATATACCAGGTTTCATCTACTATCCAAGCATTGGTGCAGACAAGAAAACCTGGTATTAGAGTCCCACATAGATGGCATCATATCCTACAACTGTTGCAAAACTACACCCTTAAACTGAAATTTGAAAAGGTATTGTGGGAGTTACCACAACAAGGATGGGTTAAGGTGAATACAGATGGTGCTAGTAGGGGTAATCCGGGGAGAAGTTCAATTGGATTTTGTCTAAGAAATGAGATGGGTGATCTTATCTATGCATGTGGAAGAATGATTAAGGAAGGATCAAACAATGAGGCTGAAGCTACTGCAATACTGGAAGCATTGAGGTTGTGTAAAGCCATGAACTTTATGCAAATTTGGCTTCAGACAGACTCAATGCTACTCATGAAAGTTATAGAGGGACAGTGGAAGCCACCTTGGGTTATAATTGAGCAGGTAGAGGAAATTCATAATTTAAAACAAGATTTCAACCTAAAGCTATCACATGTATTTAGAGAAGGGAATATGCTAGCAGATCATTTGGTAAACCAAGAACTAGATGAGGGAGATATTGAATGCCAAGTGTTCTGGGATCTAGACTCAATGGGGAGAAGGATATTAAATGATGACAAGCTGCAATGTCCAAAGTTGAGAGTAAGGGTTGCAAGGAAGTAAAGACAGGAGAGGGTAGAACAATGGGCTGGAGCATGGCAAGTGAAGCAGCAGATTACCATGTTCAAATCTGGAAGGAAGAGAACATGGTGATCCTTTTTTTCACTAACCTTGTTTGTTTTTTTGCAGGTACCAAACCTGAGTGGTTGTCATACGACCTAATGAACCTCCTACTGGTGGTATTAATGATTGTCATTCAGTCCAAGGGAGGGACAAAGGGTCTAGACAACTACTTAATATCAAGGAGGATTAAAAAGAAGGCAGTACAAAATATGAAAATACTCAGAATGTTAAATAGATATGAGCAGGAGAGGGGAGACACACAGCTGGTCAAAACAAAAGGATTCTGGACAATGGTGGTTGAGCCAACTCATCAAAAGGGTTGATGCTACACTTTGGCTCATACCAAAATTGTCCAGGTCCAATTTTAGAGACCAATAGTATATAGAAGCAGGAAAGTTAAGGAAACATAGAGAGGGGAGGGCTTGGAAGCAGAACTGGACAGGTTGGAAGTCACTCTATAAGCAGCCCAGAATGTTTAAACGAAATGGGCAACAATACATTCAACTAGGGAAGGTAGGAAGACATAAGGGGATTAGGAGGGTAGGTGCACTAGGGATACAAAAGATAACAGGCAGGAGGGCACCTTACAAGCTGCCCAGAATGTCTAATCGAAATGGGAAGCAATTCAGGGAGATAAAAACAACAGTTAGGAGCAAGAAGATGCAGATGAAAAGCAACAACAATAGACATGGGAATACAAGTAAACAGGCAGGAATACAGAAAAGCACAAAACGGTATAAGGAAAATAAACAGCAAGTTAGGAGCATAATAATTGGATGGGGGAGAAGGTGGAGACAAGCTAGGAATAGGGAAACAATACTACTGCCTAGAATGTCTAACCGAAATAGGCAAAAACATAAAAAAAGAAGTTATAAGGGAGATGTAAGGAAGTTGTATAATAAAAAGAAGAATAAGGGGGACAGAGAAGAGGGGTCACAAGTAAAGCAAGATAGAACACATAAGAGCAGCAACAAACAATCAGGCCTTCATGTACAAATCAGCAGTGAGGAGTACAGGAAGGCTATTTTTTATACTAACTATGGGTTCTTTTTTGCAGGTACAAACAGTAAGTCATTAAGGTGTCACCAATTAAACTCTCTAAGGGAGGTATTACTAAGTACTATTTCCCTAGGGAGAGTAAAAGTGACAAATAAAAGGCTGAAAAACACAAAAACCAGCAAACAAACAGTTAAGCAAATACAACTGAAATGGATTAAACAAAAATTCGAGGAAGGATCAGTTCATAGGGGGAGAAAAATATCATGCATTTGGGAGAAGAACACAAACAGGAATCAAACAATGGACTACAGTCAAGGGAAAAGGAAAAAACATAATTTTGAGGAAAAAATAGTACCTGCTGCTTGGAATTCACAGATGCTAAATCACAATGCAGGATCAGCAGGGTTACCATCGATCTTCACCTACACGACCCAGGAAATAGCAAGGCCATAACAAATGCGGCCATGGAAATCAAGGAGAAGCAGCTAGGGCAAGTGAAAGAGGAAATACAAAGAAACAAAGGGGTCAGGAAAAGGAAAATACCACGACATAGCAGAAAACAAACATATGAGCTCAAATCGAGTCACGTACCAGCTCGTCGGCGTCGAGGTGCAACAGTAGCATCCATGGAAGTCGAGTGGAAGCAACGAGGGCAAGTAAGTGAGGAAATACAAATAATCAAAGTTGTAAGTTAAGGGAACAAGCTAAATATCAACATAAATGAACACTTTGAGCTCAGATGGAGTCACGTACCCATCGGAGGGACACTGGCAGCCATGAAAAGCAAAGAGAGGAAGCTAGGGCACGAGAGAGACGGAATAGGAAACAACTCAGTGTGGACAAATGAAATGAGAACTTTGGGTTATCTCACTTATGTCGGATTGGAAACTAGGCCGGGTTATAAGGAATCAGGAAATGGGCTCATAGTGAAATTGGTCATAATGTAATTGGGCCAGATTAGGAAAGAAAGGAAATGGAAAGAAGGGAAATGAAATAATTAGTACAGGAATTGGGCACAGGAATATTGGGCCAGATCAGAAATTTAAATGGCTATGCTATAAATGACTATCAATTGGGCCAGCAGTCTTGAAATGTTAGCCCAGACGCGACTCGGATGGAAATGGCCTAGAAAATATTAAATGGGACGCTGGAGTGGGCTCGCTTGGGCCTGGGATTGACGAGCCATATGCTAGAGGTCCTGTTGGGCTTTACTCAGAAATAGCTTTAGTGTGTCACATTTTAGATAGTAGTACATTATGTGAGATCACTATTGAGCCTACAAGCCCAATTTTGATAGTAGGAGTTATGTATTAGTCTTTTTTTATCGTCCTATGAATTTTAGGACAACATTACTCTATTTGTTTTTCGTTTTATTATTAATAATAGAATCGCTACTAGGCACCTAGCCTAGTAGTAAAATTTACTTTTAAAAAAAAATCCCTAAACCCTAAACCCCCAAATTTCACTTTAAAACCTCACTAATTAAGTGTATAATCAATGGGAAAACACCATTACTAAGGATAATAAGGCTCAAGGAGATTGCCTCAGTGATAAACCTCGAATTCCCTTCAAAAATCTCCTCAAAATCCCCAAAGTCCGTTGTCACGACCCAAACTAACCCTATCGTGATGGCGCCTATAGTGGTACTAGGCAAGCCGACACATTACCAAAACAATTAGATATTTCAAGGATAATTTCAAAGCTATTTAATATAAAACCTTCATAAAGGTGTTTCAAATCAAAACAAAAGTGCGAAAAGAAAAGCCCGAAATCGGGGTGTCACTAGTCATGAGCATCTAATACAATTTTTCTGACTATATCGAGACTAACATAGTCTGTAAACTAACTAAATACAACTAAAGGAATATAAGAGAGAGAAGAGCAGGGTTGCAATTGCCAGGCAGCTAGCTTGATATCTCCGAGAAATCAGCAACCGGAATAGTCAACAACCATTAAGGTGTCCAGGTACGCTTGGATATGCACACACGGTGCAGGGAGTAACGTGAGTACGCCAACTCAGTATGTAACAGCAGTAAATAAAAACTGAGAAGTAGTGACGAGCAATAATGCAAGTAAAGTTCATATCACAAAAACTCAGCAAAATACGACATGCTTTTAAAACCAGAGTTTGAATAAAATCAGCTCGTTTAAATCCAGTTCCAGTAAACCATTTAAAGACATCTTTAAACAGTTTTCAAATAAAGGCTCAATGCAAAGGTGAGCAAAATGATGAAATCATAATTAGCCCCTAGAGCAAACATCACTCATATACAGCCCCTCAAGCAAACCTCACAATCACTCGTATACAGTCCTCGGGCAAACCTCACCATCATTCATGCCTCCGAGTCACTCAGTACTTGGCACTCGGCACTCAGTAGGTACTTGCGCTCACTGGGGGTGTATACAGACTCCGGAGAGGCTCCTTCAGCCCAAGCGCTATATCAATCCCATCATGGCATAAATCAATGAGTCCCTCGGCCTATATCAAACATGCAGCGGTGTGCAGCCCGATCCCATAAATATCCTTACAAATCAGACCCTCGGCCTCACTCAGTCATAAACCTCTCCATCCTCTAGGGCTCTAAAAAAATAAAGTATTCAGCCCAAACAACATTTATATGATGCATCAAAACAGAGTAATAGAGACTGAGTTATGCAGCAAATAAGTATAAACATGACTGAGTACAGATTTCTAATCGAAAACAATGAGAGGATAGCAAGAAAAGACCTCTAAGGGTCCAAACAACACTGGCATTAGGCCTAAACATGGCACCCCAGCCTGATTTACATAAATTCTTTCTAAAACAAGTAAGAATCATATAGTTTCAAAAAAATATTAAACTATATAGTTGATACGGGATGGACCAAGACACAATCTCCAACGGTACACGCCCACACGCCCGTCACCTAGCATGTGAGCCACCTCCAAATAGTAAAATGATACAAAAATCTGGGGTTTCATACCCTCAAGACCAGATATAAAATCGTTACTTAACTCAAACCGATGAAATCTCTATTTCGCGATGCTCTTTCCCCTCGACTCTGCCTCCAAATGCTCTGAATCTATTAACAACCCGTACAATACCATCAATATACGCTAATGGAACGAATTCCACAAGAAAAACTATCAAATTAGACCCCACCCGAAATCGGCTCAAACCCGTCCCCTAGTCCCACGTCTCGAATTCCGACAAAAATTACAATACTTTAAAGCCCATTCACTTACGAGTCCATACATACAAAATTTATCAAAATCTGACATCATTTGGTCCCTCAAATCCCCAAATCAAACTCTCCAAAATCCCAAGCCCTAACCCCTCATTTTCACCCCTACTTTTCACTAATTAATTGATAAAACAACGGGAAACACCATATATAGGAGTATTAGAGCTCAAGCAACTTACCTCGCTGAAAACCCCCTGAATCTCTCTTCAAAATCACTCCAAAAGCTCCAAAAACCGACTTGAAAATGGTAAAAATGAACCAAAACTCGCGAAGTGTGCTATTTATACTTTTTTCCCAGGTCCTTTGCACCTGCGGTCTTGCTTCTGCGGGAAAACATCCGCACCTGCGGAAAATCGCTTAAGTCTTCACTCCGCACCTGCTCCCCAATGTCCGCACCTGCGGGCGCGCACCTGCGCAACGCTTCCGCTTATACGGAACTAGCTCAACTCTCCCCTTCCGCTTCTGCGGACAATCCTTCGCACCTGCGTTCCTAGCCCTGGCCTTCCATTTCTGCATATGCGGCTACCCAAGCGCACCTGCGGCTCCCCATCTGCAGGTGCGGAAAATACTAGAAACTTCAGAAACCAGCAAAACAATTATCTCCCAACACCAAAAATCAATCTGTTAACCACCCGAAACTCACCCAAGGCCCTCGGGACGTCAGTAATCACACTAAAATGTCATATATCAACATACGAACTTAGCCGAACCTTCATAACACTCAAAACAATATTAAAACACCAAATTACCCTCGGATTCAAGCCTAAGAACTTCTAATTCCAAATTCTGCAAATGACGCCGAAACCTACGAAACCACATCCGAATGACCTCAAATATTATACACACATCACAAATGACACTACGAACTTACTCCAACTTCCGAAATTCCATTCCGACCTCGATATCAAATTTTTCACTACCGATCAAAATCGCTAAATTTTTAACTTTCGCCAATTCAAGCCTAATTCTACCACGGACCTCCGAATCACATTCCGGACACGCTCCTAAGTCCAAAATCACCTAACGGAGCTAACCGAACCATAAATAGGAGACTAAGTGTCTCATTCCACTCCGGACCCGAACCAACCAACACGATATGATAAAATACAGCTGAAGAACACAAAAGGAAGCAAAAATGGGGAAAACGGGGCTATACCTCACAAAACGACCAGCCGGGTCGTTACATCCTCCCCCTCCCAGGTGGCCTCATCCACAGGCTGACCCCTCCACTGCACTTTCACTGTAGCTATGTCTTTTGACCTCAACTTTCGAACCTGCCGATCCAAAATAACCACTGGCTCCACATCATAAGTCATATCACCCTCCAACTGAAATGTGCTGAAGTCCAAAATATGGGACGGGTCACCAACATGCTTCCGGAGCATGGAAACATGAAATATCGGATGCACACTCGACAATCTGGATGGCAAAGCAAGCTTGTAAGCCACCTCCCTTATCCTCTGAAGCACCTCAAAAGGCCCGATGAACCAGGGGCTCAACTTGACCCTCTGCCTAAACCTCGTAACACCCTTCATGGGTGATACTTTTAGCAAAACCTTATCCCCAACCATAAAAGTCACATCACGAACCTTCATGTCCGCATAGCTCTTCTGCCCAGACTGTGCCGTGTAAAGCCGCTCCGGAATCAATTTCACCTTATCTAATGCATCCTGAACCAAGTCTGTACCCAAGAGCCTAACCTCACGCGGCTCAAACCATACTACCAGAGATCTACACCTCCTACCATATATAGCCTCATATGAAGCCATTTGAATACTCGACTGGTAACTATTTTATGTGAAAACTCCGTGAGCGGAAGAAACTGGTCCCATGAACCACCAAAGTCAATGACACAAGTGCGCAATATGTCCTCCAATATCTGAATAGTGCGCTCGGACTTCCCGTCCATCTGAGGGTGAACGGTTGTGCTCAACTCAACGTGAGCACCCATTTCTAGCTGCATGGCCCTCCAAAACAGCGATGTGAACTGATTACCTCTATGTGAAATGACGAAAACTGGGACACCATGCAGGCGAACAACCTCTCGAATATAAATCTCAGCCAATCGCTCTGAAATGTAAGTGGTACCAACAGGAATGAAGTGCGAGGACTTGGTTAGCTGATCCACAATAAACCAAATAGCATCGAGCTTCCTCGAAGTCCGTAGGAGACCAACTACAAAGTCCATGGTGATCCGCTCCCACTTCCACTCCGAGATCTCTAACCTATGAAGCAAGTCACCCTGTCTCTTATGCTCATACTTAACCTGCTGGCAGTTGAGACACCGAGCTACAAACCAACTATATCCTTCTTCATCTGCCTCCACCAATAGTGTTATCTCAAATCCCGGTACATCTTTGCGGCACTGGGATGGATGGAATATTGCGAGCTGTGGGCCTCCTCAAGAATCAACTCCCGAAGCCCATCTACATTAGGCACACATATTCGTCTCTGCATCTTCAACACGTCATCATCCCCAATAGTCACATCCCTAACATCACCTCGCCAAACCGTGTCCTGAAAACGAGCAGGTGGGGGTCATCATACTGACACTCCCTGATACGGTCATAAAGAGAAGACCTGGAGACCATGCAAGCCCATACCCGACTCATCTTTGAAATATCCAATCTCACAAGTTGGCCCGGTAAGGCCTGAACATCCAATGCCAAGGGTCTCTTTGCTGCCGGAAGATATGCTAAAGTCCCCAAACTCTCGGCCCGACGACTCAAAGCATCAGCCACCACATTGGCCTTCCCTGGATGGTAAAATAGTGATATCATAATTCTTAAGAAGATCCAACCATCTCTGCTGACGCAAATTAAGATCCTTCTGTTTAAACAGATGTTGTAGACTCCGGTGATCAGTATAGATCTCACAATGAACCCCATACAAATAATGACGCCAAATATTCAATGCGTAAACAATGGTTGCTAACTCAAGATCATGGACATGATAGTTCTTCTCATGGGTCTTCAACTGGCGCGAGGCATAGGCAATCACCCTACATTCATTCACCAAAACACATCCAATTCCTATCCTCAAGGCATCACAATACACGATTTAAGAACCTGAAGCTGATGGTAGAACTAACACTGGAGTTGTGGTCAAAGTAGTCTTGAGCTTCTGGAATCTCTCCTCACATTTATCCGACCACATGAATGGAGCACCCTTTTGGGTCAATTTGGTCAGGGGCGATGCAATAGATGAAATTCCCTCCTTAAAACGACGGTAATAACCCGCCAAACCAAGGAAGCTCCTAATCTCTGTGGCTGAGAACGGTCTAGGCCAACTCTGTACCGCTTCTATTTTCTACTGATCCACCTGAATACCCTTATTAGACACCACGTGCCCCAAGAATACTACTAAACCGAGCGAAAACTCACACTTGGAGAACTTTGCATAAAGATTCTCTCCCCTAATCTCTATAATACAATCCTCAAATGCTGAGCATGCTCCTCCTGGCTACGAGAGTACACCAGGATGTCATCAATGAATAAAATAACAAAGGAGTCCAAATAGGGTTGGAATACATTGTTCATCAAATGCATGAACGTTGTTGGGGAATTGGCCAGCCCAAAGGACATCACCAAGAACTCATAATGGCCACAACGGGTCCTGAAAGTTGTCTTAAGAATATCTTAATCACGAATCTTCAACTGGTGATACCCGAGCCTCAAATCAATCTTGGAGAACACCCTCTCTCCCTGAAGCTGATCAAATAAATCATCAATACGAGGCAAAGGATACTTGTTCTTGACTGTGACCTTGTTCAACTGTCTGTAATCAATGCACATCCTCATGGAATCATCCTTCTTCTTCACAAATAGAATCGGTGCACCTCAAAGTGACACACTAGGTCGAATAAACCCTTTATCAAGGAGTTCCTGAAGTTGTTCTTTCAATTCCTTCAACTCCACCGGGTGCCACGTGATATGGTGGAATAGAAATAGGATGAGTGATCGGCACCAAATCAATACCAAAGTCAATATCCCTGTCAGGCGGCATGCCCAGCAGGTCTGCAGGAAACACATCCGGAAAATAACGTACTACCGTAACATAATCAATAGTAGGAGTCTCTGCACTAACATCTCTCACAAAAGCTAAATAATATAGGCAACCCTTCTCAACCATACGCTGAGATTTTAGGTATGAAATTACCCTATTTGGTACATAATCTATAGAACCGCTCCACTCAACCCTCGAAAAACCCGACATCGCCAACGTCACGGTCTTAGCGTGACAATCTAGAACAGCATGGCATGGAGATAACCAATCCATAACCAATATCATATCAAAGTCGACCATACTGAGAAACAAAAGGTCGACTTGGGTCTCAAGGCCCCCAATAGTTACCAAACATGACCGATATACGTGATCCACAAAAATAGTATCGCCCACATGAGGAGATACATGAACAGATGAAATAAGGACTCACGGGGCATATCTAGAAAATGAGCAAAATATGAGGAAACGTATTAATATGTGGAAACAGGGTCAAATAATACTAAGCATCTCTATGACAAACTGAGACAATAACTATAATCATGGCATCTGAAGCCATAGCATTTAGTCTGGCTGGGAGTGCATAGAAACCGGCCTGACCACCACCTTATCGACCTCCCCCTCTAGGGCGACCCCAAGCTGACTAACCTCCACCCCTGGCTGGTTGGGCGGATGGTGAAGTAACTGGTGCTGAAGTTGATGGTTGACTCCTCTACTAAGGCGGACCCCCATGACGACGAGGACATTGCCTCTCCATATTCCCAAACTCTCCACACTCAAAACAACCCCCTGGTGCGGAGGACGGGGACTGAAGGGAACCCCTAGCACCGGGATAACCGGTAGAAGAACCATGCATGGAGGATCCCTGAATTAATGGATCACGGGACGAACTCTGGGCTGGGAGGGAACTGAGTGATAAGTGGCTCTGATGAGAACTGTGAGAACCATGGCTCGATGATGCACCACGGTGAACTGGGCGAGCTAACTCAGCATGCCTGAATGGACATCCTCTGTCGTGCTAGAACTGACCTCCATGAGGAGCACCATTGAATCCACCCTGTCCACGAGGCCTCTTGGCCTCCCTATCAACCCTCTCCTAACCACGAACCATCTCAATCTGTCGAATAATGTCGACAACCTTATCAAAAGTAGCACCAGACACCCTCTCTCTGGTCATAAGCAATCGAAGCTGAAAACTGATGCCATCTATAAACCTCATGATTCACGGTATCTGGGAACCAACCAAATCGCATGACGGGCCAACTCGGAGAACTGCATCTCATGTTGTGTCATAAACATATCACCCTCACGAAGCTGCTCAAACTGCCTGCGCAGCTCCTCTCTGTGGGACTGAGTTACAAACTTCTCCAAAAAAGATAACGGAGAACTATTGGCAAGTAAGGGGTGTTGTTCCAACCGGTCGACGCCTCTCGTAAGCCTCCCACAAACTAAATGCAACCCCATAGAACTAGAAAGTAGTGAATGAGACCCCACCGGTCTCTAGAATACATGTTGTCCGAAGCATCCTCTAACACTTATCCAAGAAACCTTGTGCATCCTCACCCTCTACACCATTTAAATATGGAGGTTGGAGTATCCCAACCCTCTCCAATCTAAGATGCTCATCCTCATGCATAACAGGAACTACATAGTCCTGAGCAGCTGCAACTGGCTGGGCTTGTGATGCCCCTGGTGTCTGAAGTCCCTGAACTACCTACTCCGGTGTGCGGGTGGCGGGAGTCTGAGTGTCTCCCCCGTCCTGAGAAGTAGATGCGGTCATAGAAACAGAGACCGCCCGAGCAAGGCCAGTACATACTAATAAAATCTGAGTTAGGGCCTCCTGAAGGCAGGGAGTCACAATAGGCCAAGGTGGTGCCTGACCTGGTCCCGCTGGAGCATCTCCGACTGGGACCTGGTCCCATAAATATCCTCACTTGTCACGACCCAAACAAACCCTGTCGTGATGGCGCCTATCGTGATACTAGTCAAGCCGACACATTACCAAAACAATTGGATATTTTCATTTCAAGGATAATTTCAAAGTTATTTAATATAAAACCTTCACAAAGGAGTTTCAAATCATAACAAGAGTGCGGAAAGAAAAGTCTGACATCAGGGTGTCACTAGTCATGAGCATCTACTACAATTTGTTTTACTATATAGAGACTAAAATAGTCTGGAAAATAACTAAATACAACTAAAGAAAGATAAGAGTTAGAAGAGCAGGGTTGCGATCACCATGCAGCTACCTTGCTATCTCCGAGAAATCAGCAACCGGAATAGTCAACAGCCGCTACCGTGTCTGGATACGCCTGGATCTACACACAAGGTGCAGGAAGTAACGTGAGTACGCCAACTCACTAAGTAATAACAGTAAATAAAAACTAAGATGTAGTAACAAGCAATAATGCAAGTAAAGTTTAAAATACGGCATGCTTTTAAAACTAGAGTTTGAATCAAATCAGCTCGTTTAAATCCAGTTCAAGTAAAATCATTTAAAGACATATTTCAATAGTTTTAGAACAAAGGTTCAATGCAAAGGTGAGCAAAATGATGAAATCATAAACATCCCCTCAGGCAAACATCACTCATATACAGTCCCTCGGGCAAACCTCACAATCACTCGTATATAACCCATCGAGCAAAACTCACCATCACTCATGCCTCCTAGTCACTCAGCACTCGTCACTCAAAACTAGTCACTAAGCACTATGCACTCGCATTCAGTAGGTACCTGCACTCACTGGGGGCATGTACAAACTCCGGGGGGGGGGGGGGGGGGGGGGGGGGGCTCCTTCAGCCCAAGCGCTATATGAAGCCCAGCATTGCATAAATCAATGAGGCCCTCGACCTATATCAAACATGTTGTGGCATGCAGCCCGATCCCATAAATATCCTCACAAATCACACCCTCGGCCTCACTCAGTCATAAACCTCTCCAGCCTCTCGAGCTCTCAGAAAAAAACAAAGTATTCAGCCCAAACAACATTTACATGATGCATCAAAACAGAGTAATAGAGACTGAGTTATGCAATAAATAAGTATAAACATGACTGAGTATAGATTTCCAATCGAAAACAATGAGAGGATAGCAAGAAAAGACCTCTAAGGGTCCAAACAACACTGGAATTAGGCCTAAACATGCCATCCAGCTTGATTTACATAAATTCTTTCTAAAAACACGTAAGAATCATATAGTTTCAACAAGATATTCAACTTTACAGTTGATACGGGATGGACCAAGTCATAATCTACAACGGTGCACTCCCACACGCCCATTACCTAGCATGTGCGCCACCTCCGAATAGTAAAATGATACAAAAATCTAGGGTTTAATACCCTCAGGACAATATTTACAATCGTTACTTACCTTAAACCGATCAAATCTCTACTTCGTGATGCTCTTGCCCCTCGACTCGGCCTCCAAATTCTCCAAATCTATTCTCAACCCGTACAATACCATAAATTGCTAATGGAACGAATTCCACAAGAAAAACTATCAAATTAGACCCCAAACCCGAAATTGGCTAAACTCCGGCCCCCGGGCCCACGTCTCAAATTCCGACAAAAATTATAAAACTTGAAAGCCCATTCACTCACGAGTCCATACATACGAAATTTATAAAAATCCGACATCATTTGGTCCCTCAAATTCCCAAATCAAACACTCAAAAATCCCAAGCCCTAACCCCTCATTTTAACCTATAATTTCCACTAATTAGTTTGATAAAACAACGGGAAAACACCATAGATAGGAGTATTAGACCTCAATCAACTTACCTCACTGAAAACCCCCTCAATATCTCTTCAAAATCACTCCAAAAGCCCCAAAAACCGACTTGAAAATTGTGGAAATAAACAAAAATTTGCGAAGTGTGCTATTTATACTTTCTGCCCAAGTCCTTCGCACCTGCGGTCAAAAATCCGCATATGCGGTATCGCTTATGCGGGAAATCATCCGCACCTGCGGAAAATCACTTAAGTCCTCACTCCAAACCTTCGCCCTAGGGTATGCACCTGCGGGCACCTGCGCAACTCTTCCGCTTCTGCGAAACTGGCTCAACTCTACCCTTCTGCATCTGCACCCAAGGCCTCATACCTACAGGCTCGCAGATGCGGCCAATCCTTCGCACCTGTGTTCCCAACCTTGGTCTTCCATTTCCGCATCTGCAGCTACCCACGCGCACCTTGGACCCCCATCCGCAGGTGCGGAAAACACTAGCAACTTCATAAACTAGCAAAACAGCTATCTCCCAACACCAAAATTCAATCCGTTAACAACCCGAAACTCACTCGAGAACCTCGGGACCTCAACCAATCACACTAACAAGTCATATATCAACATACGAACTTAGTCTAACCTTCGGAACACTCAAAACACAAAATTACCCTCGGATTCAAGCCTTAGAACTTCTAAACTTCCAAATTCTGCAAACGACGCCGAAACCTACCAAACCACATCTGAATGACCTCAAATTTTTCACACACGTCACAAATGACACTACGAACATATTCAAACTTCCAAAATTCCATTCCGACCCCTATATCAAATTTTCTACTGCCGACCAAAATTGCCAAATTTCCAACTATCGCCAATTCAAGCCTAATTCTATCACGGACCTACAAATCACATTCCGGACGTGCTCTTAAGTCCAAAATCACTTAGCGGAGCTAACCGAACCATAAAAATCCAAATCCGAGATCGTTTACTCATTAGTCAACATACGGTTGACTTTTCCAACTTAAGTTTCTAAATAGGAGACTAAGTGTCTCATTCCACTCCGAAACCACTCCGGACCCGAACCAACCAACACGATATGATAAAATACAGCTAAAGAACACAAAAGGAAGCAGAATGACGTAAACAGGCTATAACTCACAAAACAACCGGCCGGGTCGTTACATCCGTGTTCCAAAATGTGAAAATTGGAAAGATTCCCTAAGTCTGCTATTTATACTTTCTGCCCAACAAAATCGCACCTGCGGTCCTTTTATCGCTTCTCTGATGCCGCATGTAGTCAAAACTCTGCTCCTGCAGAATGTCACTTAAACCACTTCCTCCGCTTCTGCGACCAAAGACTGCAGTTGCGAACACCGCAGGTGCGGAAACAACGTCGCACCTGCGGCTCCCTCTCGCACCAGCGCCCAGCTGCCCGCATCTGCGACTCTCGCAGGTGCGAGAATATCTTTGCACATGCGGTTCCTTCCCAGCTCCGTCTTGGACGCATCTGCGGGTCCTCCTTCGCTTCCGTGGGCTCGCACCTGCAGTTCCCACTCTGGAGGTGCAGAAACACCAGTAGCAGCAGCTTCAGCTGCACTTCTCCAACTCCAAACAATCCAATAACCACTCGGAATCACCCTGAGTCCCTCGGGACCTCAACCAAACATATCAAAAGGTCATTAACCCCATACAAACTTAGTTGAATCCTCGAATCACTCAAAACAAAATCAAAACACCAAATTACACTCGGATTCAAGCCTAAGAACTTCTAAACTTTCAAATTTTGCAAATGATGTCGAAACCTATCAAACCACGTCCAAATGACCTCAAATTTTACACACACGTCAAAAATGACACCACGAACCTACTCCAACTTTCGGACCTCCAAATCACAACTTCCGACCAAAATCGCAAAATTTCAAATTTTCGCCAATTCAAGCCTAATTCTACTCCGGACCTCCAAATCACAATCCGGACGTGCTCCTAAGTCCAAAATCACCTAACAAAGATAACGGAACCATCAAAATTCAAATCCGAGGTCGTTTGCACACAAGTCGACATCCGGTCGACTTTTCCAACTTAAACTTCCAATAAAGAGACTAAGTGTCTCAATTTCTCTCCGAAACCACTCTGGACCCGAACCAACCAACCCGATATGATATAATACAGCTGTAAAGTACAAAAGAAGAAGAAATGGGGTAAACAGGGCTATGAATCTCAAAACGACCGGTCGGTTCGTTACATCCTCCCTCTCTTACACAAACGTTCGTCCACGAACGAGTCTAGAAACATACCCGGAGTCTCAAATATGTGTGGATATATGCTCCTCATCTCCCACTCGGCCTCCCAAGTGGCCTCCTCCACTGAAGTTATATCCTTTGATCTCAACTTCTGAACTTGCCGCTCCAAAATGGCCATCGGCTCCACATCATAAGTCATATCACAATCCAACTGAACCGTGCTGAAATCCAAAATATGAGACGGATCACCAATATACTTCCGGAGCATAGAAACATGAAATACTGGATGTAAACTCGACAAGCTAGGTGGCAAGGACAGCTTCTAAGCCACCTCCCCTATCCTCTGAAGCACCTCAAAAGGCCCAATAAACCGGGGGCTCAACTTGCCCCTCTTCCCAAAGCTCATAACACCCTTCATGGGTGATACCTTCAGCAGAACCTTCTCCCCAACTATGAAAGACACATCACGGACCTTCATGTCCGCATAGCTCTTCTGCGTTGATTGCGTTGTGCGAAGCCGCTCCTGAATTAATTTTATCTTGTCTAATGCATCCTGGACAAATTCTGTACCCAAGATCCTAGCCTTATTCGGCTCAAACCATCCCACTGGAGACCTACACCGCCTCCCATATAAAGCCTCGTATGGAGCCATTTGAATATCTGATAACTGTTATTATATGCAAACTCCGCGAGCGGAGGAAACTGGTCCTACGAACCCCCAAAAGCAATGACACAAGCACGTAACATGTCCTCCAATATCTGGATAGTTTGCTCGGACTGTCCGTCCGTATGAGGGTGAAAGGTTGTGCTCAACTCAACTTGAGTACCCAACTCTCGTTGCACGGCCCTGCAGAACTGTGATGTAAATTGTGTCTCTGTCTAAAATGATGGAAACTAGAACACCATGAAGGAGAACAATCTCTCGGATGTAAATCTCAGCCAACCGCTCTGAAGAGTAAGTCGTACCAACTAAATGAAGTGCGCGGACTTGGTCACGATCCACAATCATCCAAATAGCATCGAACTTCCTCAAAGTCCGTCGGAGCCCCACTACGAAATCCATGGTGATCCGCTCCCACTTCCACTCTAGGTCTCTAACCTATGAAGCAAGACACCCGGTCTCTGATGCTCATACTTAACCTGCTGACAATTGAGATACCGAGACACAAACCCAACTATATCCTTCTTCATCCTCCTCCACCAATAGTGTTGTCTGAAATCCTGATACATCTTCGTGGCACCCGGATGGATGGAATACCGCGAGTTGTGGGCCTCCTCAAGTATAAACTATCGAAGCCCATCCATATTGGGCTCACATATCCGGCCCTGAATCCTCGACACGCCATCATCGCCAATAGTGACATCTCTAGCATCACCTCGCTGAACCCTGTCCTAAAGGACGAGCAGATGGGGGTCATTATACTGACGCTCCTTGATACGATCATAAATGGAAGACCTAGAGACCAAACAAGCCAATACCCGACTTGGCTCCGAAATATCCAATCTGACAAGTTGGCTAGCTAAGGCCTGAACATCCAATGCAAAGGGTCTCTCTGCTGTTGGAAGATACGATAAACTCCCATAACTCTCCACCTGGCGACTCAAGCCATTGGCCACCACATTGGTCTTCCCCGGATGGTACAAATTAGTGATATCATAGTCCTTAAGAAGCTCCAACCATCTCCGGGGACATAAATTAAGATCCTTATACTTGAACAGATGTTGCGAACTCTGGTGATTAGTATAGATCTCACAATGAACCCCGTACAAATAGTGCCGCCAAATCTTCAAGGCGTGAACAATAGTTGTTAACTCAAGATCGTGGACAGAATAGTTCTTCTCATGAGTCTTCATCTTGCGCGAAGCATAAACAATCACCCTACCCTCCTGCATCAGAACACATACTATACGTATCTGCGAGGCATCACAATACACGGTGTAAGCTCTCCTTGCACTCATCCGACCACCTTAATGAAGAAACCTTTTGGGTCAATTTGGTCGAGGGCGATGCAATAGATGAAAAACCCTCCACAAAACGATAGTAATAGCCCGCCAAACCAAGAAAGCTCTCAATCTCCGTGGCTAAGGACGGTCTGGGCCAACTCTACATCGCCTCTATCTTCTTTAGATCCACCTGAATACCCTCACTGAACACCACGTGCCCCAAAAATTCCACCGAACCGAGCCAAAACTCACACTTGGGGAACTTTGCATAAAGCTTCTCCTTCCTCAATATCTGTAACACAATCCTGTGATGTTAAGAATGTTCCACCTGGATACAAGAGTACACCAAGATGTCATCAATGAATACAATAATGAATGACTCCAAATAGGGTTAGAACACACTGTTTATCAAATGTGTGAACGTTGTTGAGCCATTGGTCAGTACAAATACGTCACCAGGAACTCATAATGGCCATATCGGGTCCTGAAAGTTGTCTTAAGAATATCTGAATACTGAATCTTCAGTCGGTGATACCCGGACCTTGGAGAACACCATCCCTCCTTGAAGCTGGTCAAATAGATCATCAATACGTGGCAAAGAATACTTGTTCTTGACTGTGACTTTGTTCAACTACTTGTAATCAATGCACATCCTCATAGAATCATCATTCTTCTTCACAAATAGAACTGGTGCACCCCAAGGTGACACACTAGGCCGAATAAACCCCTTATCAAGGAGTTCCTGAAGCTGCTCCTTCAACTCTATCGGTGCCATACGATACAGTGGAGTAGAAATGAGCTGAGTGCCCAGCACTGAATCAATACCGAAGTCAATATCCCTGTCAGGCGGCATGCCTGGCAGGTCTGCAGGAAACACATCTGAAAAATCATGTACCACCGGAACAAAATCATTGGCAGGAGTCTCTACACTAACATCCCTCAAAAAAGCCAAATAGGACAGACAACCCTTCTCAACCATACGTTGAGCCCTCAAGTATGAAATCACTCTACTAGCTACATAGTCTATAGAACTGCTCCACTCAACCCTCGGCAACCCCGGCATCGCCAACATCACAGTCTTAGCATGACAATCCAGAACAGCATGACATGGAGACAACCAATCGATACCCAATATCGCATCAAAATCAACCATACTGAGCAATAAAAGGTACACTCAGTTCTCCAGACCCCCAATAGTAACCACACATGACCGATATACGCGGTCCACAATAATAGTATCACCCACAAGAGTAAATACATGAACAGATGAGACTAATGACTCACGAGGCATATCCATAAAATGAGCGAAATACGAGGAAAAATATGAATAAATGGAACCAGCGTCAAATAATACAAAGGCATCTCTATGGAAAACTGAGAATATACTTGTAATCACAACATCTGAAGCAATGGCATCTGGTCTGGAAGGGAGGGTATAGAAACGGGCCTGGCCACTCCCTAATCTTCCTCCCCCTCTCGGGCGACCCCTAGCTGACTAAACTCCACCCTTAGATTGCTGAGCTCCACCCCTAGGTGACTGGACGAGCGGTGGAGGAACTAGTACTAGTGCTGGTGCCACCAGCCGAGTACTCCACCGTGGATCCCCACTCAATATCCTAGGGCAATCTCTCATGATGTGACCAAAATCTTCGCACTCGAAACAACCCCTCCTTTGATGAAACTACTTATCCTGATGCCCAGAGGAACTGTCTGTGGATACCTGAGCTGACGAGGTATGGTGAGAACTCTGCGCTGGTAGTGCACTGAATGATGATTGGCCCTGCTGATGACTATGGGAACCATGTCCAAATGATGCACCACGGTGAACTGGGTGAGCCGTCTAAGAATGTCTGAAAGGACGACCTCTACCGTGTTGGAGTTGAACCCCAGAAAGAGCACCGATGAATCCACTCTGTCCACGAGGCCTCTTGGACTCCCTCTCAACCCTCTCCTAACTGCGAATTATCTTAATCTGACAAGCAATATCGGCAACCTCATCAAAAGTAGCACCAGACACTCTCTCTATGGTTATAAGCAACCGCAACTAAAATATGAGGCCATCTATAAACCTCTTGATCCTCTCCCTATCTATGGGAACCAACCAGATAGCGTGGAGGGCCAACTCCTAGAATCACATCTCGAATTGCATCACAGACATATCACCCTAACAAAGCTGCTCAAACTGTTTACGCAACTCTTCTCTACGGGACTGAGGCACGAACTTCTCCATAAAGATAACGGAGAACTGTTGCCAAGTAAGGGGTGTTGCGCCGACCGACCTATGCCTCACCTAAACCTCTCACATTCTGAATGCAGCCCTAGAAAACTGAAAAATAGTGAACGAGACCCCATTAGTCTCTGGAATACATGTTGTACGGAGTATCCTCTAACACTTGTCCAGGAAATCATGTGCATCCTCTCCCTCTGCGTGGAGGCCGGAGTCTCCTAAAACTCTCCAACCTACGCTAATTATCCTCAGGTATAGTAGGTACCCATAGTCTTGCTTAGCTGCCAATGGCTGGGCTGGTAGTGCCCCCGGTGTTTGGAGTCCCTGTACAACCTGCTCAAATGTGCGGGCGGCGTGAGTCTAAGTGCCTCCCTCGGCATGAGAAGTGGTTGCGGCCGTCGAAGCAGTGCCCGCCTGAGCAAGGCCGGTACACACGGTCAAAATATGAGTTAAGGCCTCTTGAAGGCCCGGAATCACGATGGGCATAGGTGGTCCTTGATCTGGTCCCGCTGGAGCATCCATAACTGGGACCTGGTCCTGATCTGGGGCAACTGGTGGATCGGCGAGTACTACCTCAGCTGATGTCCGGGCTTCACCTCTGCCCCTACCACGGCCTCTATCGCGGCCACGGCCTCTCTCGGTCCTGGCTGGTGGTACTGGTGGCTGGCCCTCCTGCCCGGTAGTACTAGTCCTCACCATCTGTGAGAGAATGAAACAACAGATGTTTAGTTACCAGAATTAACAGATTAGCACGACAAGAATTAAAGAATATGAAGTTTTCCTAAGGGTTCTGTAGCCTCCCGAAGATAAGTACAGACGTCTATGTACCTATCCGCAAGACTCTCCTAAACCCGCACATGACTCATGAGACCTATGTAATCTAGGCTTTGATACCAACTTGTCACAACCCAAAATCTAACATGTCGTGATGGAACCTATCGATGGTACTAGGCAAGCTGACGTTCCCAAAATACTTCAGTAATTCAATATAAAGGTAGTTTAAAACTTTTCCATATCATAAATTTTCATAAAAACCAAAGTTGAACTCAAAACAAAAGCGAAATGCGGAAAAACTAGCCCCATACATCCGGGTGTCACCAAGTCATGAGCATCTAGATAACCAAACTAATACAACTATTGTCTAAGTATCAATACAGGACAGAAAGAAATATAGAAGGAGAGACAAGGTCCTGCGGACGCCGGCAGCTACCTTATAGTCTCCGGTACTCGATCGCGCCCAAACTCAACGATCTCCGTGATCAAACACACCTGGATCTGCACATGAAGTGCAAGGACAACAAACTCAGCAAGTAACATAAACAAATAAGGAACTGAGAAGCAGTGAAGAGCTATACAGTGCAGTTCATTTTGATAATTTTCAAAATCTAAGAGTAGACATGAGTAAATGACAGTAACATGAGTCATATCAATTGCATATTTACCAAGTTCAAGTTAAACCAAGTGTAACAAGTTTTTGGAAGTTCAAATAGTAGCATGAATCACCTATATGCAACAACAAAGGAGAAAAATGCAACCTCATAGGGTATTGTCACTCAATCTCTCAATAGCTCAACACTCGGCTCTCAGCCCTCGATACACACGCTCATTAAGAACCTACGCTCATTAGGGGTGTACAGACTCCGGAGGGGATCCTACAGCCCAAGCGCTATAATCTCCATGGACAACTCACATGTCGTACGGACAACTCACGTGCTATAATATCATATCAAGGTCCGCATGGACAACTCACGTGCTACCATATCATATCAGAATCTGCACGCACAACTCACGTGTCGAACGGACAAATCACGTGCTAAGGTAAAATACCTCACAAACAGGCCCTCATCCTCACTCAGTCATGAACCTCTCTAGTCTCACATCCCTCAATAAAGAAAGGGAAACAATCCAAATCAGAATGCTATAGTGTATCAACAGGGAAATAACAGAGACTTAGGTAAACATATACAAGAATCACTATGATTGGGTAAAACAAACATAAGCAGGTGCATAGCCTAAGCATGATTTCTAATATGAAAGGCAGTCAAATTGCTAGCAAACAAGCAACATATAAGCACAAAAGTCTATTAAACTTTACAGTCTCACAGGACGGACCAAGTCACAATCCCTCACCGTGTACACTCACACGCCCATCACCTAGCATGTGCGTCACCTCCAAATATTCACATCATACCAAACTGTGGATTTCATACCCTCAAAACCAGATTTAAAATTGTTACTTACCTCTATAGCGTAGAAATCCTACTCCGGAATGTCCTTTCCTCTCGAATCGGCCTCCAAATGCCCCGAATCTAGTCATAAACAATACGAGATAATCAATATTGGCTAAAAGGATCAATTCCACAAGAAAACTACTGAAAGCTAGTCCAAAATCCGAAATTGGCTCAAACCCGGCCCCTGGGCCTACATCTCGAAATCCGACAAAAATCACAAAAACCCAAATGCACATTCACTCACTAGTCTAGTCATACAAAATTTACCAAAGTCCGACCTCAATTTCCCCTCCAAAACCCCAAAGTTCACTCTCCAATCCCCAAGCCCTAAACCCCCAATTTTCACTTCAAAACCTCACTAATTAAGTGTAAAATCAATGGGAAAACACCATTACTAAGGATAATAAGGCTCAAGGGTTTACCTCAGTGATAAACCTCGAATACCCTTAAAACATCTCCTCAAAATCCCCAAAGTCTGTGTTCCAAAATGTGAAAATTGGAAAAATCCCCGAAGTCCTCTATTTATACTTTCAGCCCAGCAAATCCGCATATGCGGTCCTTTTGTCGCTTCTGTGACACCGCATCTGCGGTCAAAACTCCGCTCCTGTGGAAAGACACTTAAACCACTACCTTCTCTTCTGCGACTAAAGACCGCAACTGGGAACAGCGCAGGTGCGGAAACAATATCGCACATGCGGCTCCCTCTCGCCCCTGCGACCAGCTGCCCGCATTTGCGACTCTTGCAGGTGCTGGAATATCTTCGCACATGCGGTTCCTGTCCAGCTCCTTCTTGGACGCATCTGCAGCTCCTCCTTCGCTTTTTTGGGCTCACACCTGCGGTTCCCACTCCGGAGGTGCGGAAACACCAGTAGCAACAGTTTCAACTGCACTTCTCCAACTCCAAAAAATCCGATAACCACCCGGAATCACCCCGAGGCCCTCGGGACTTCAACCAAACATACCAACAGGTCATATAACCCCATAAGAACTTAGTCGAACCCTCGAATCACTCAAAACCATATCAAAACACCAAATTACACTCGGATTCAAGCCTAAGAACTTCTAAATTTCTGAATTCCGCAAACGACGCCGAAACCTATCAAACCACGTCCGAATGACCTCAAATTTTATACACATGTCAAAAATGACACCACGAACCTAATACAACTTCCGGACTTCCATTCCGACACCGAAATTAAAATTTTCACTGCCGTTCAAAATTATCAAATTTCCAATATTTGCCAATTCAAGCCTAATTCTACTACGGACCTCCAAATCGCATTCCGGACGCGCTCCTAAGTCCGAAATCACCTAACGTAGCTAATGGAACCATCAAAATTTAAATTATAATACAGTTGTAAAGTATTAAAGAAGCTAAAATGGGAGAAACAGAGCTATGACTCTTGAAACAACCCGCTGGGTCGTTACACATGTTTAACTTGGAAGCATGGCTACTTTTTGTACTGTACTTTTGTGATTAAATTATACCTGTGAAGCTCGTCAATGCTTTTATCCCAATAGTTAGACTTGTTACTTAGGGATTTGGTTGTACTCACGCTACACACTGCACTTTGTGTGCAGATCCAGGTATTTTCGGACACGGTGCTTGTTGATTATCAGAGTTTACCGTCATTCGGATATTATCGAGGAAGTTGACCTGGCGTCCGCAAACCTTGATCTCTCCTCCCCTATCCCCTAGTTTTTACTTATTCAGTTTCAGTTTCTTAGACAGTGATTCAGACTCTGTATCTGTATAGATGCTCATGTACTCAGTGACCCCCTGGTTTTGGGAAACTTCAGTATTGAGGTGTGACGGTTTTATCCATTATTTATGAGATTTTCACTTGTTTGAACCTGTTTTGATATATTTTAAATTTGTTTTAAGTTTGAAAGTATTAGAAATGTCTGAATAGACGGCTTGCCTAGTATCACGATAGGCGCTATCACAACATGTTGAGTTTTAGGTCATGACACAAAAACCAAAAGGCCACTTATTGCAGACCAAATAGAGTAATGAGTAATAAACTGCAAAAATAGAATTAGTTATCTTTTCTTACAACGAAAGAGAGAAAAGTAGATATATGTCTTAGTTTTGTTTTTATGTTTCTCCATGTGGAGTTAAAGAAGAAACAAGATCAATCATCTATGCAGGTTTTGTATATGTGACAATAACAAAATAATGAAGAAATGGTAGGCCTAATGAAAAAGAAAAGACATTAAATAGAGACAAAGCTACACAATATCAAATTGGAATTACATGTGTCGAAAAAGTAACTGTCTCCTTTTCAATGTGGAAGCAATCGAAAATTGTCTTTCAATTTTTTTCCAAAAAAAAAAAAGTCAATAATTAGACTTCTTTTCTAAAATCTTCAAAAAAGAAGGTTAAAATTTAGCACTCGACTTTTAACAATAACTTAAAATTACCATCAGGTTGAAGCACAATTAGGAGTTAACGTCAAAAATAAGATTTTCTCTTAACGGTGAACACAAATTAAATTAAAAGTCTAGCGAAGAGTAAAACTAAGCGATTGCAATAAGGACGACTTTTACCCTTGTTTATACAAAAGCGGATCCAAAGTGTACAAGTACGTTCAAATCTAATAGCTTTTGCTCGTATCTTATATTTTTATAAAGATAACGCCACACAAAAACCAATACAAACATTTAAATACATTATGAACAGATCATAATAACTAAACAAAAATATACAAACCAAAAGTTAGGTCAAATTAAATCATTAAAATTGCAAAAGGAACTCAAGAGATATTGCTTGATATATTTGATATAGTAAAGCTAGCACATGAGTGCCCATCATTTTTTGAACAAGAAGAGAGAGACCATCATTTTGGCCATCATTTTTTTTAACCAAATGATTATTATACTCACAGAGTACAACAAAATTATGAATAAATGATTAATTTATTAATTGTGTACATTAGAAATCAACTGGCATCGTACTAAGGATTGTGAGGAAACGGATAGGAACTTTTCACCCTTAATCAAAGGTTTCAGGTTCGAGTCATTAGTATAAAGAAACTTTGATACAAAACGCTTCTCCCTTTAATTGGGACTCTAACAGGAGTACTGAATATCAGGCAGGAAACAAAAAGATCAGCTGGGGCCTAATGTGCTGTTATAGAACTTTTTTTATTTTTTATTTTTAAAAAAAAAATATATCATACAAAATTATGATAAGAAATTGGGACCAATTTGCTTTGTCTATTGAACATTTTGGTTATGTGGAGCTTTTATTGCCTCAGCTTCGTGTCCTAAGCAACTAATTTACTCTATCAAGTTATTTAAAAAAATGGAAAAAATTGCTTAATATTTCATTTTTATGTTTTTTGCCCTTTGACAAAAAACTATAAGAACTCCCTTTAACTTCTGCACATACTAATTTAATTTTGGGAAAAAGTACCAACTTTACTTTGCAAGTTGTATGTGTCTATTGATCATTAAAATGGGCAAGATGCATCTTTAGCCGTGAACAATCATGGTTTTAGACTAGTGCTTTGATCATTATACAAATTAGTCGCGAGAATTTATTGTTTATTTTTTAGCCATTATATATAGATTATGTATGATTATATATATATATATATATATCATACAGTATATCAGTGGCAAAGCCAGAATTTTCACTAAGGGGTATTAAAATATAAGAATTTAAATAAACTTGTATACAGTTAAAATCGGACTCACTCGATTTTACTCATTGTTCGAGACCAGGGGGAGGATTGAGGATCGACCCCGTATTATATCAGACCGAGACCTGAGGATAAGGTACCGAGCTCAGGATTCGAAGTATCAGTTAAGATCGAGACCAGTGATGATGGAGACCGAATGGGTTAGACATCAAGCAAGACCGAAGATAGAATAATAATGGAAAGCCGAGTTATCCATGACCGGTCGAAGATCATGGCGGAAATCTCGGAACGGATCAAATCAGAGACAATTATTTAGCTAATCATGGGATTTTCTTATGTAATTAGAATTGTACCATAAGTGTAATTCCTCTACTATATAAAGGGGGTTCTAATCATTTGTAAACCATCTTATTCTCGCATATCAAAGCAATACGATATGCTTTCTCTCTTATACTGTCTTGTTCAACAGTTCATTTCATATTTCCTAACGTTATTCCCAGTCAGTTCGAGGGGGTTCTAGCTCGAGGGTTGAGTTGCATTTCATTAATGGTTTGCTTTACTTTACTGTTAATTTCTATTATTAATCATCACATTTATTAAATGGTACTAGGTGAAATCACGTGTCCTTAACACCACTTATAAATTTATTTGTTATCTGATTTTAAGGGTAGACAGTTTAGCGCCCACCGTGGGGTAAAGGATAATAGTGATTGCCTGGTATTAATTCTCATAACACACACCCTACTTTACGCTTATTCTCATAAGTGTTTTTAATTTCAGGATCAGCATGTCGAACTCGCAAGCAATAACCACACACGCCGACAACGGCCTTGGTTTTCATGGAGAAAACGACAATATAGAAGCCACATAGATCGAAGTGCCTCAGTATGGCCTCAAGGGAGTACCAATTGCAAATCTTGTCGACGTCAATTCCCATGTCGCTCTAAATGCAAATATGGGCGTTGACCCCGAAAATAGCGTCGGCAGGGAAGTTCGATCATGTGGTCGAGGTACGTAGGGTGGCCAAGATGGCGGAGTCAGCCTTCAACTGATATTTGAAATGTTATAGGATCAACAAGCTGCTATAAAGCAACTAAAAAATTATAACAGTGCACCGAGTGGGGTCGAACCCGAACTCTCACTATAAGTTTTTCACAGGGCCGAACTAGTACCGGAGAGGCCAAACGAGAATGAATTGGGGACTGACCCCTCCATTATGAAAATGCTCGAAGAACTCACAAAACTGATCGAATCGGGGGAGAAGAAGATTGAGGAAAATGACAAAAAAGGTAGAAACGTACAACTCCCGAGTTGATCAAATTATGGGGGCACCACCGATTTTGAAAGGTTTGGATTCAAAGAAGTTCGTGCAGAAGCCTTTCCTCCCAAGTGCGGCTCCAAAGCCCATCCCAAAGAAATTCTGCATGCCATAAATTCCCAAGTATAATGGGACCACCAACCTTAATGAGCATGTCCCTTCTTATACATGCGCAATAAAAGGGAATGATTTACAAGATGACGAGATTGAGTCTGTTTTGCTAAAGAAGTTTGGAGAAACTTTATCGAAGGGGTGATGATATGGTACCACAATTTTCCGCCCAATTCCATTGATTCCTTTGCCATGCTCGCAGATTCTTCCGTTAATAAAGGACGAGATTGGGAAGTTGGAACTCTTCAAAATGAAGCATAAAGACAACGATATGTTAAGGGAATTTGTATGTCGGTTCCAGATGAAATGTATTGACCTACCCCCGATCGCGGATGATTGGGTTATAGAAGCTTTTATTCAAGGTTAGAATGTACGAAGTTTGATGGCCTCGGGGAAGCTAAATCAAAATTTAATTGAGTATCCAGCCGTGACCTGGGCCAATGTGCATAATCGGTACTAGTCGAAAATCAGGGTCGAGGATGATCAGTTGGGAACCCCTTCCGGTTCCGTTTATCCAAACAGGCCCGTCGGCAGAATTCAAAGGGACATCAACAGAGATCCCTGATCGAATAGAGATCGGTATCAACCATACGGTGGAGATCGTAGAAACAGCGGTCTGGGACGCAACCCCGTTCGAAGTGATCGAAGTAATGATTGAGGACAGAGCTCCCAAGGGCTCATGAGTAAGAGTTGCTTTGATAAATATGTCGAGCCCATAGAAGCACCACGACTATGAGAATACAACTTCAGCATCGACGCATCTGGTATTGTATCAGCCATTGGGCGAATCAAGGATACTAGATGAACTAGACCCCTACAAAATGATCCGGCACAGAGGAACCCTAATCAAATATGCAAATACCATGGTACTCATGGTTATAGAATTGAGGACTGCAGACAGCTAAAGGAGGAGGTAGCATGTTTGTTCAATGAGGGCCACCTTTGAGAATTCTTGAGCGACTGAGCCAAAAACTACTTCAAAGACAGGGACACAAACAGGAAGAACGAACAAGAAGAACCACAACACGTGATTCACATGATCGTTGGTGGGGTCGATAATCCACAAGGACCCGTGTTCAAGTTCACCTAGGTGTCGATCACTAGGGAAAAGCGAACTCGAGACTATGTACCACAAGGGACCTTGTCTTTCAATGACGAGGAAGCAGAGGGGATCTCACAACCCCAAAATGATGCACTGGTATTATCTATTCTTATGAATAAAATTTAGGCTAAACGTGTTTTGATTGATCCAAGAAGCTCAGCCAACATTATTCGATCGATGGTCGTGGAGCAACTCGGCCTACATGATCAGGTTGTGCACGCAACCCGGGTTCTTAATGGCTTCAACATGGCGAGTGAAACTATCAAGGGTCAAATCATCTTGCCAGTAAACGTAGCCGGGACCATTCAAGAAATAAAGTTCCATGTGATCGAGGATGATATGAGATAAAACGCCCTACTCGGACGACTCTGGATTCATAACATGAGGGTCGTCCCCTCAACCCTTCACCAAGTTCTGAAATTCCCAACAACTGAGGGAGTAAAAATGGTGTATGGGGAACAACATGCCGCCAAAGAGATGTTTGCGGTCGATGAAGTGATACTGGTATCGACGCTCTCATCAATAAAGGGATCGGAGTCAAAAGGAAAGTAGGAGGCCAAATAGAAACCACATGCACCAGCCTCGACTCAGTCGGAAACAGGGAGCAGACGAGGACGATGACTACTGGGTCCCTCGATCCTTCATAATTCCCAACGATTCTGACGCCACCAAATCGACAGTCGAAAAGCTAGAACAAGTCATGATGATCAAGGACATGCCCGAACGAAAGTTATACCTGGGCACGGGGTTGACTCCCTAGCTAAGGAAAAAACTTATTCAATTCCTTTTATATAACATGGATTGTTTTGCTTGGTCTCATCTCGATATGACAGGGATCCCACCAGAAATCACTACACATACGCTAAGCTTGGACTCGAAGTTCGTCCAGTAAAGCAAAAGAGAAGGCTCCAGTCTGAGGTTAAGCATGCATTTATCAAGGATGAGGTAATCAAACTTCTCAAAATAAGGTTCATTCGGGAAGTAAAATATACCGAATGGTTAGCGAATGTAGTGGTAGTCCTAAGAAGGGAAATAAACTTAGAATGTGCGTAGACTATAAGGATTTAAATAAGGCATGCCCTAAGGATTCTTTTCCTTTTCCAAATATCGATTGCATGATCGATGCCAGGGCAGGCCACGAGATTCTCAATTTTCTCGATGCCTACTCTGGGTACAATCAAATACAAATGAACCTAGAGGATCCGGAAAAGACTTCATTTATCACTAAATATGACACCTATTGTTATAACGTAATGTCATTCGGACTAAAAAATGCTGGTGCAACTTATCAATGCCTAGTAAATCGAATGTTCGAAAAACAAATAGGTAAATCAATGGAAATTTATACATGTTAGTTAAGTCCCTGCGAGCAGAGGACTATTTGAAACATTTGCAGGAGACCTTTTACATACTAAGAAAGTACAACATGAAGCTCAACCCGGAGAAGTGTGCGTTCGGGGTCAGCTCGGGAAAGTTCCTAGTCTTCATGGTATCAAATCGTGGGATCGAGATCAACCTCGATAAAATCAAGACCATCGAAGATATCATGGTCATGGATAATGTCAAGGTCGTACAAAGGTTAACAGGGCGCATAGCCGTCCTAGGTCGATTTATGTCGAGGTCCTCAGATAGAAGTCACCAGTTCATCTCATTTCTTAATAAAAAGGGCGATATTTTGCAGGGACATCAGAATGCCAACAAGCCTTAGAGAACTAAAACAATACATGTCGAGCCCACAACTGCTTCACACCTCAAAAGCGGATGAGCAACTCTACTTATACTTAGAGGTATCGGAAATAGCAGTAAGTGGGGTCCTAGTTTGAGAAGAGCAAGGTACTCAATTCCCTGTTTACTATGTGACCCTAGGTGAGGTCGAGACCCGATACCCTCTATTAGAAAAATTAGCGCTTGCTTTAATAAGCGCCTCTAGGAAATTAAAATCATATTTAAAAAGTCACCCAATTAATGTTGTAACTACCTATCCCCTTCGCAATATTTTAAATAAACCTGAACTCTCGAGTCGGTTGGCCAAATGGGCCGTCAAGATCAGCGGGTACGATATCGAGTATCAACCCCGAACGGCGATCGATTCTCAGATGTTGGCAGACTTCGTGGCCGACTTCACGCCATTCCTCGTACCCTAGGTCGAAAAAGAACTATTACTAAAATTGGGTACATCATTGGGGGTGTGGAACCTCTTCACTGACGGCACTTCGAACGTGAAGGGGTTCGGGCTGGGTATCGTTTTGAAGCCGCCCACAGGTAATATAATTAGACAATCTATCAGAACTTTGAAATTAATTAACAATGAGGCTGAGTATGAGGCCATGATTGCAGGTCTTGAGTTGGCTAAAAGTTTGGGGGCAGAGATTATCGAGGCCAAGTGTGTTTCCTTACTTGTGGTGAACCAAGTCAACAGAACTTTCGAAGTCTGGGAAGACCGAATGTAGAGATATTTGGACAAACTATAGGTGACTCTACATCGATTTAAAGAGTGGACCTTAAAACACGTACCTCGGGAACAGAACAGTGAGGCCGATGACCTTGCAAACTTGAGGTCATCGATCGAAAATGACAAACGTACCTCGGGGACTGTCGTACAGCTCTCGAGGCCAATGATCGAAGAAGACCATACCTAAAGAACGTGAAGCTCCCATCAGATCCGAAGGAGTCGTGGACTCAACCCACAAATGCATCACGGTTCAGCTTGGCCGAGGATGGAACACTATTTAGGAGAATGTTCCATGGACCATTGGCGATATGTTTGGACCAGGAGACATCGACTACGTCCTACGGTAGATTCACGAAGGCACTTGTGGAAATCATTGTGGTGCCGAGTCATTGGTTCACAAAGTTATCAGAGCAGGGTACTACTGGGCCGATATGGAAAAGGATACAAAGAGTTCGTTCGAAAGTGCGACAAATGCCAAAGGTATGCACCAATGATTCGCCAGCCCGGGGAGCAACTCCACTCCGTCTTATCCCCCTAGTCGTTCATGAAATGGGGAATGGACATCGTCGGCCCTCTACCATCGGCCCAGGTAAAGCTCTGTTTATTTTGTTTATGACAGATTATTTTTCTAAGTGGGTTGAAGCATAGGCTTTTAAGAAAGTCAGAGAAAAAGAAGTCATAGAATTCATTTGGGACCACATTATATGTCGATTCGGGATGCCTACCGAGATTGTATGCGATAATGGGAAGCAATTCATCGGCAGCAAAGTGACTAAATTTCTCGATGATCACAAGATTAAAAGGATTCTATCAATGCCATATCATCCCGGCGGGAACAAACAAACTGAATCAACCAACAAAACCATCATTCCAAATCTTAAGAAGAGATTGACCGTCGCTAAGAGAAAATGGAGAAAGATATTGCCCGAGGTTCTTTGGGCATACTGCACGACGTCAAAATCTGGTATGGGGGCAACGTTGTTTTCTTTAGTTTATGGTGCCGAAGCCCTTATCTCGGTCGAGATCGAGGAACCTAGCCTCAGATTTTGTATGGAACAGAAGAATCGAATCGCAAGTCCGTCAATAAGAGCCTAGAATTATTGGATGAAAGACAAGAGGCCGCCCTCGTTCGATTGGCCGCACAGAAACATCAGATCGAAAGGTATTACAATCGAAGAACCAATCTTCGACACTTTAAAATTGGGGACTTAGTATTAAGAAAAGTCACCCTCAAAAATCGAAATCCGAATGAAGGGAAACTGGGTCCAAAGTGGGAGGGTCCATATCAAGTCCTCGTCATCATCGGAAAAGGATCCTACAAGCTCAGCATGATGAACGGCGAGCAATTACCAAACAATTGGAACATATCACTCCTCAAACAATATTAATGCTAAGGTATGACCTTTTCCATTTTCATTTATATTAACCAATTGCAGGTGTTCGATCGAAGACGTCGATGGATTATTCAACAAGAGGTCATTAGGTCTCAAAGCACGCATTGCACACTTTTTCCCTTAGACCGATTTTTGTCCCAAATGGATTTTTCCGAAGAGGTTTTTAACGAGGCAACCATTGTTCGTGCTAACTTAGAGCAATTCAACAGTATTCGAGGCTTCTCTACAATCAACTTCGAATACTAGGGGGAATCACCCTTGAATGTCAACTTTGTTGCTAGGAAATTACTTCATGTCAATAGGTTCTCGATAGGTAAACTTTGTAAGGGCCAAACGATCGAATGAGCAGTGCCCACATAGGTTGCTCGATCCCTGACATCAAACATGTACGCATGAATAATCATCTGTTAAGAGAAGTATTTTTCCTTGCCAAATATCTCATGCGTTAGAAAAATTCTGCTTTACAATTTCATACTCTTGATCTATTGTGTAAACAGGCTTAAGGGCCGATCACAACTGAAGTTCGAACAACTAACCCTACACTTGGGGACTACCGTCCGAAAAATAGATGAGATCGATGTATTAAAATTTCGAGAACATAAGACCTTAAGAAGGCAAACCTCGATTTTTATAGGTCATAGACACCCCGCTCGGGGACTACCCCACTCGGGGACTGACATTTCGGGCAAGCTCGAAGTGAAACGGGAAAATAAGCCTAAGAGGAAAAATCCCAAATAAAAGGCTACGGCCAAATTAACATGGTTCGGAGAGGTCTGAATTCCGTAATAAAATAGGGCTTCGAATACTTTCCTAAACCGGTTAAAAAGGCTACCCTCGACAAAACTACAAAGGGCTTCGATAATATCGAGTCCCAGAAATCCTAACGGGTACAAAATTGTTCGCACTCTCGAACAAATTCCCTATTTTATGCTAAGGCATTGTAAAAGATTACAAAGGGCTTAGATAGTATCAAGCCTCGAAACCCTAAGGGGTATAAATTTGTTCGAACTCTCGAACAATTTCCCTATTTTATGCTATGGCATAACAAATTTTATGTAACTAACAATAAACCTTTCGTGCCGAAAAGGGGGAAAAGCCATTCTTTTTACTAAGGCCACAACGGCCTAATACAAAATCCTAAGGGCCGTCTTTTGTATTGTGTTCGAGTGATCATCCTCACTCAACTAAACCTAAGGGTTACCCTACTTCGAGTTCGAGCAAGTACTCACTCGACACTAGTTCGGTTTCGATTAAAATACCTAAACCTCAAACCAACGAATACTATTTCATAAGGCATAAATGAAGCAAAATTTTATAAGATAGAAATAAGGCAAAATCTCACAAGACAAGGCAAAAAGAAAGAAAGAAAAATTTCTTTCATATATGCCAAAATTTATTTATAAGGTCAACATGGCCCGATAGAGGTTCTATAAAAAAAGGAAAAAATCCTAAGTGCCTAATCTTCTCTAGGAGGTGCATCTTCACCATCAGGGTCCTCTCCGCTCTTGGGCCCGCTCACTCCCGGAATCATCGTCATCAGAAGAGGACAATGCCTTGGCATAGGCTTCAAGCTCTTTAGCACTCTTGACCTTGGCAGTGATATCGAACCCTCGAGCATGGATCTCCTTGAGAGTCTCCCATCGAGACTGGAACTTGGCATGCTCTGCCACCCAATATGCTCGAACTTGGGGAGCATCAGTGACTTTCTTTGATCAAGCTTGAGAGTCTTCAATGTCGGACCGGTAGACAACCACAATTGCCTCAGCATTGGCCTTGGCCGTCTTGGCCTCATATTTGGTCTTTGCAAGTTTCGTAACCAACCGAGCCTAGAGCTCCTCAATTTTCTTGGTTTGTGCAGAGTTTTTCTCTTTCAAGCCCTGGAACTAATTTTCATCCAAGGACAACTAAGCTCGAGCAGCCTCCTTCTCTAAGGCAACGCGGTCCATATTTTACTTCCACACTAAGGTCTCCGCCTTCACCACATCTACCTCTCCACAGAGCTGCTCGATTATCTCGAGCTTCTGTTGGACCTATGAGATTGTATTGTTAGCCAACACTCCCGAACCGATGCCATGAGCTTCTAAGATTTTTATTACTTGCTCGGTCAGGTCGCTTTGTTCTTACTGAGTCGCTGCTAGCTCAGCTCGGAAGTCCTTCATTTCTTCTTCATTCTGCCCACTGAGAAGTTTAAGGGAATTCTTCTCCTCGGTAAACCTTTGAATGTTGGACTCGTACCGGCTCAGTTCTGCTCGAGATCTAGAAAATGCTTCATGATGAAGCACCGAGGCATGCACGGATAGAAGAAAATAAATCAGGCAAGAAGAGAAAAAACATAATTATGATATAGGCAAAAGGAGTTAAGGCTTACCCGATTCAAGGCATGTTGTGCCTCTTTAAAGATACATTGTGCTCCCAATTCGTCCATCGGGGCTTGGTCTTCCTTGGTGAGTAGACCCTGAAGATAATTGGCCACCCCTACGGGGCAGCAAAAATTTGTGCATCCTCCGGGATCGAGATGACGATTGATCGTTTGATCCCGGGACAGACTCTAGGGGCCGGGAACTAATTGGTCAGTCTGAAACTCGAGAAGATCCCACCCGAATCCTTCCTCGGTATTTCCAAGTAGCTCAGGGCGGCGGCGTCCTCGATCCCGGCAAAATAACCACAGACGGGGTCCTTTCCTCCGTGGGCTGCTTCTGCATCAGGAGTCTTCATTGGTTTAACCCTCCCAAATCGTCTCCTCGGAAAATGAAGGGAGTGACGGGCAGTCTCCAACTTCTATTGCCCCAAGTGGGTCTCTTGAGGCATTTTTTTCATCTCGAGGAGCCTAGAGACCGACCTTCATAGCCGATTCCACCACCTTTTCGCCTCGAGGTGAGGCATCTTCAGCCTTTGCCAACTCGGGGACTCCACCCAAGTCTCCCCCCGAGGCCCCGTCAGCTCGAGGCAGAATGTTTTTGGCTCCTACCTTGGCGGTCTTCTGAGCCTCAATGTTTATCTTTACTCGGGCCACCATCCCGGTATCATCTTCTTTCTCTTCTTATTCTTCTTCTTCCTCTTCCTCCCTTAGGAGTTGAATTGACTCCATGGACAAGGGGATGGTTCTCTTTTTGGGCTTACGATCCACTCTCTTCTTAGGATTTGGATCCTCGGAGGTCGAGGTCCTTTTTCTCTTCTTCTCCTTTACCGGCTTCGGGACCGGGATTGAAGTTTCTTCTTCACCAGATGGGGGGGCTCATGACTGCATGTTTGCCGATACTTGCAGGAGAAGAACTTGAGTAAGTTTGGAGGAATATTGTAAGCAAATCATTAAACACATGAAAAAGGCTCACCATGATTTTTGGATTCCCACCGGCCTTTCGATAAATCGCGCCATGCGCGCTCAGCATACATTGAGGTCGAGACTAGGTTCCTGACCCAACTCTCGATGTTAGGGATTGCACTGGGCATCCAAGCAGCAGCTACATCGAAAAAGAGCATCGATAAGAGAAAGTGAAGAAATAAAATTAACAATGAGAAATTGAAAAATCATACTTACGTTTCATGTTCCATCTCTCGGGGAACGACATATTTTTAGCCGGAATAAGGTATGAGGTCCTCACTTGGACGAATCGACCCATCCAACCCTGTTCTTTGTCCTCTTCTATGCTTGAGATGAAAACCTTGGTGGCCCGACATTGGAATTTTATCAACCCACCTTGGTAGAGCCGGGGGCTATATAACCTTATAAGGTGGTAAAGAGTAAATGGGAGCCCGTCGACTTTGCTCACGAAGAATCGGAGCAATATTACGATCCTCCAGAAGGAGGGATGGTTTTGTCTGAGGGTCACCTGGTACTTTTTGCAGAATTCCACGATGATTGGGTCGAGGGGACCAAACGTGAAAGTGTAAGTGTAAACAATCAAGAACCCTTCCACGTGGGTAATAATATCTTCCTTAGGGGCCGGTATCACGACCTCTTTGTTCTACCAGTTACAATCCTTCTGCACTTTTTCGAGGAAATTCCAGGTATCGAGCATATGTATCTCGATACCGGCTCGCAACTACCGGGCACCCACGAGCTTTTCTCGATCTTGAAATCGGAACTGATAAAGCACCCCCCAAGAACACATTCCTCAAGGCATGGTTCCACCGGTGTTTTCTCGTCGGCCGACCGAGATGATGAAGCGGTTTCCTTTTGTGGCACAATCTTTGATGTTTTCGCCATTTAGTTTTGAGGTTAAAGAAAGATGAAGATGATGAGATTTGGTGTTTTATGAAGAGGTTAATGGTGAAACTTGAAGATTTTCAGATGAAGAACTTAAAGAATGAAAAGAGCTTTGAAGATTAGAGCAGAAGAGATTGAAAGTAAAGTTTGAAAGAGTGGAAAAGAGGCATATTTATGGGTTTCACAGTGACGGTTCAAAGTTGCTAGTGGCTGACCGTCAACTGACACACATTAATAACCTGGGGAACTACACTAACGGGACGTTTCGACCACCTCAGTTGCTTACGTCACGGTGATGACGTCATGACAAACCGGGGTATAGATCGAATACTCAATTCGTTTCTTGTCATTATACTCCAAAAAATGAGGGACTATCTGTATACGGTTAAAACCGAACCCATCCAATTTTACTCATTGTTCGAGACCAGGAAAATGGATCGAGGATCAACCCCGTATTATTTAAGACCGAGATATGAGGATAAGGTACCGAGCTCAGGATTCAAAGTATCAGTTTCGAGACCAGTGATGATCAAGACCGAACGAGATAGACATCTAGCGAGATCAAAGATAGCATAATAAAGGAAATCTGAGATATCCGTGACCGGTCGAAGATCATGGCAGAAATCCCGGAACGGATCAAATTAGGGACGGTTATTTAGCTAATCATGGGATTTCCTTCTGTAATTAAAATTGTACCATAATTGGAATTCCTCTACTATATAAAGGGGGATTCTAATCATTTGTAAACCATCTTATTCTCGCATATCAAAGCAATATGATATTCTTTCTCTCTTATACTCTCTTTTTCAACAATTCATTTCATATTTCCTAACTCTATTCTCAGTCATCTTAATAGCGTTCTAGCTCAAGGACTGAGT
The DNA here is from genome assembly GCA_005239495.1 of Nicotiana undulata. Lineage (NCBI taxonomy): Eukaryota > Viridiplantae > Streptophyta > Magnoliopsida > Solanales > Solanaceae > Nicotiana > Nicotiana undulata. The sequence goes on from ML286771.1 coordinate 103,347, forward strand.
TGCATTTCATTACTGGTTTGCTTTACTTTATTACTAATTTCTATTATTAATCGCATTTATCAATTGATGCTAGGTGAAATCACGTGTCTTTAACACCACTTATAAGTTTAATTGTTATTTGATTTTAAGGGTAAACAATACCGTAAAATCAAGGGGAGTTAACATGTATAGTAAATATACATAAAATAAAATAAAAATTATCCAGCAATACAATATAATTTTGTGGCGAAGGGGTGTTTGGACACCCCTTGATTGAATTTGAGTCCGCCACAATCATACATGGATATACATATATTAAACATTCGCCGGTTATTTTTAGTTTAAACGGTTAGATGCACGGCTTTTAAGTTAATTCTTTTATATCTTTTTACCCATAAGTCATAACAAGAAATGTGTGACAAAATGAATTTTATTAGAGACAAAACATTTGGTTAATAAATTGAATAATAGACTTATCAAAGAAATGGGACAAAATTAAGCCCCACTTCTATCAACTGAAGTTGCATGACATATGATATGTCTTAGTCGTAACATGTTGTGATTAAACACCAATCTAATTCTTTTTGGCCAAAAAAAATTGTCAATATATAGGTAATTAAATGGTCTAAAATGTATGTCTATATATTTTTCTTTTGTTATATGTTGATCACTTGTTGTACAATAATAAATCATGCGCTTTCTGAATTAGATCAGCCGATACAATTAAGAGCTCGTTTAGATATAATTTTTTTTAATGTTTGATCATAAAATTTTAATATTCACTTGAAGATGCATTTTAGAAATTTTCGAAAATTTAAAAAATTCCAAAAAGTTTTTTCTCAAAATTTTCACGCAAATCACTCACAATATTTTCAAATACCATTTTCACTTGAAAAATATTTTCACCATTTTTTGGAATTTTACAATTCTTATGTCCAAACGCCTACTAATTAAGCTATAATTTTTCTGTACATTTTCTAAATTATTTTTTCTTTTCTTTTATGACACCAATATAGGAGAATAAGGAAATGTTCTTTGCCTTTATCAAATTCTATAACAGAACTATTAGTTATTGTTAATTCCCAAACGTAGAATAATGTTATTTATAATTTTTTTGAAAATGACTAATTGTTTTATATATGGTTTTCGAACCTTATCTGAGATATATAATAAAAACATCCGTTTTTCTATTTGAGTATATATTAAAATTTTCAATGGATATTCTTTTAATATCTATAAAATGTCACACATCCAGATATTCGTGGTTGACGTTTTTTTCCTTATTTTTTGTTCTTGCACCAATGCGTACGCAAATACACATAAATAGAGTAATTAAAGCTAGAGTAAGAAGTTGACTTTGAAAATAATGTAAATATTGTATTGAAACGTGTATATATATATATATATATATATGGTAAAATAATTTACCAATTTCTTTAGATGTTATTAAAACAAAGATTTTTGTTTTTTCCGTAAATTCTAAAAGAGCTCCAACCTGAAGTATTACGGTGGCTAAAGGCAGAACCAAGATTTTTTTACATTTTGAATTATTGTTTTGGATTCTAATTCTACTAAATTTTAGTTAACTTATTAGGTTCAAAATCTATTATTTATAATTATTTAATTGATATTTAACACGTATAAAAGTAATTGAGTTCAAATGAATTCATGCGTTACCTCTATAGAGGATAAACCATATTAAAAATACAGTAATTTAGACTGTTTTTGTCAAACATTTTGACACGTGGAGTCCAGTCATTTTATGCTGGAGTTTTATTAATGATAAAATTAAATACGAGATAATTTGTTAATGGTTAAAGTATAAATAAATCTAATGTATAATAAAATTGAGTAATTTCAAATAGTACACGAATAAATTTAGACTTTTTTCCTTTGGAAAATTACATCAGACTATAAATTTGGACTTTGGATTATATAACATTTTATAAGGTTGAGAAGAAAGTTTCAAGTGAATTGAAGCAATCAAAATATTGAAGTGGATGCAATTTTCAATAAGTTAGTTGGTTGAGAAATTCAAAAGATGTGACGACAAAATGGGTCAAAACTGAAGTCAATGTAACCTTAAAACAAGACAAAGCTGTAACTTTAAAGCCACCTCTTTCTTCATTTGCTTGCGGCGCTAGATATATATATATATATACCAACAATAAGAACAACGAGGGTTCAAAGAGGATGGTGTACACGTAAATCTTATTCTGATCAGTGTAATTCTATAATAATCAGAAAATGCTCTGAGTCTCCTCGTACCGTCCTAACGCGAGTCTTGGCTCCACTATACACTACTTCCTTCGATCCAAAATAAGTGATTTTCTGACCTTTTTTTTGTGGTCTAAAATAAGTGATTTTTTCAGATTTTAAGAATGAATTAATTATTTTTTTTCTATATTGCCCTTGGAGTAAATAGTGTTGGAGTATGTGTTAGGAGTATTTATGTGGGATAGTAAAGGTTAATATGGTCAATTTCATTGTTAATGCTAAAATGTGAATTTCTTAATCTGCGTGAAAACAGACAAAAATCACTTATTTTGGACCGGATAGTGTATCAGACTTGCCTCACACTTAAAGCCTGTTTGGCCAAGCTTTTGGGAGGCCTCCCCCCCCCCCCCCCCCCCCCCCC
>ML286771.1:106046-130226 GCA_005239495.1 Nicotiana undulata
GGCCCCCCCCCCCCCCCCACCCCCACCCCATCCCCCAAAAAGGTGCTTTTTAAAAAAATTAAGCAGTTTGGCCAAGGGTGGATACTTTTGACCAGTAACAGAAGCATTTTTCTGCTTTTGAGAAGAAGCACAAAATTCTAGCTTCTTCCAAGAAGTAGAAGCATAAGCATAAAACTAATTTATTCAAGACAAAATTATCCTCACCATAAATCTATAATTTTCAAATAGTCCGTTACTGAGTTAAGCTTTTTTTTTCTTTTTTTCTTTTTTAGTTTCTACCATTCTATTAAAATTAGTGATATTATATACATGAATCATGTAAATTATCAATATATAGTAATTTGTGGAATAGACTTTTAATTCACACTGAATGATGTACTTTGATAACGCAAATCATCATGTAAATATTAAGTAATTTACTAGATAATATTATTGCTTTGGTGTAAATATATATACGTTATATGATTTAGATTTTTAATATGTATGTTTACGCTATATTTTATATTTTAATTAAATAAATAAAAATAATGAAAGTCTATTACAATAAATATTAAATTTATTTTTTTCTTTAAAATAATTATAAGACCGTGATACTATCCTTTTGCTAATTTGACACAAAAGCACATTTTAAGAAGATTGACCAAACACAGATTGTTTATCAAATGTCGCAAAAATTACTTTTTAAAAGAATTGGCCAAACACAATTTCTTTTTTTCAAGAGTACTTTTCAAAATAAGCAGTTTTTCGTAGTTTGGCCAAATTGACTCTTAGTACGAAGTAGAAAAACGTTTAACTATCTTCTAACCTACAACTCTAATGTTCCACCTCCACGTCTTCCTATCAAGATATATTCACCAAATTAAGATTAATATATATTTTTTCAGCAACTCTCATTTGCACGACGTTATCAGAAGTTGGCTTAATTAATGGTTGACCTAATTCTATATTTGGTATGATTATATGGTCGTGGTTGCTAATAAGAGTATTAGACGGGTTTATTTAGATACTACATATAATCTACATATAATATAAAGTAGAATTTAATTTAATGATGGTGTAAATAGTTAGATCACTTATTAAAAGTAAAATTTTATGATAAATCTTAATTAGGTAATTTGATAAAAAATAATACCTAACATGTTATCACAAATTAAAAAATATTGATGGAGTGATTTCCTTTTTTTATTTTACATTGGTTGTGTATATTAAAAAAAAACATAATATATATCATCAATCCTAGACTGCTTGTTGTATGATTGACACTTTAGTGCATTTACGTTAATATTAACTTAAAATATTTTAGAGTTTTGCACGGTCCTTAAGAAAAATTAACTTAAAATATTTAACTAAATTATTCTTATTTGTTCTTTGATTACAATTTATTAATATTATTGTTTTCAATATATTAATCTCTTTATTTGAGTGAGGGTTAAACTGAAAAAAATGAATTAATCCTTTCTTGAACTTTCTAAAAAAATAATTACAGTAACCATAACAACTAAAAGGGATCGAAAATGGTAAAATATAAAACTAGAAACTAAGGCTATGATTCCCAATATTTTGTTTGTTAGATTAGATATACTCGAAAGTGTTTCATTAAAGTCAATAATTTAACAACAAACGCTACTATTATGACACCAATAAAGTACTCCCTCCGATCTACGATAAGTGGTTTTTTTTTTGTAGTCCAAAATATGTGATTTTTTCAGATTTTAAGAATGAATTAATTATTTTTCTCCTACACTGCCTTTGGAGTAAATGATGTTGGAGTCTGTGTTATGAGTGTTTATATGAAGAAATAGTAAAAATTAATATGGTCAATTTCATTGCTAATTAATATTAAAAAATGAATTTCTTGAAAACAACCAAACAATCACTTATTTTGGACGGGAGGAAGTAACAATTACTATCATTTGAATGCTTCAATTTGCATTTTCCTTTGAGGTTACAACTTGCAATTGATGAATAAAGGCACCAAATTTGTACCAAAGCAAAAGTTGAAGGCCAAAATAATTGTTCCTATCTTGTTATATTGATGCAACAGGCTAACTACCTAGGCTTATAATTCCAACCTCCTTAGGATTTAAGATATATTTTTTTTATTTGTGATGTCCGCGCTAATTTATTATGTGCATATCGACTAATTTTACGAGATACTCGCTACCATTTTAAAACATCATCACCTAAAATTATATATTAGGACACGTAAAATATGCAACAAGAACGAAGAGAGAGATATATATTGTAAGGTGTAACCAAAGTATCCAATAAACTAAAATCTTTTTTCCAACAAACTACAAAGATATTGTAAGTTGTAACCATACTTCTTATAAAGAATTTTTGGAATGACCATTGACTCACATTGTTATATAAGTACTATTCTTTTGTTGTTGAAGGGGAGTTTTGGAGCAATCAAAGTTATATTTATGTAATATGTAGGCTACAGGTTCAAGCTGTGGATGCAGCCAATATTACTTGTATTAGATTAGGTTGTTACGTCATATAATTAAAGGTGCGTCCCTTTCTCGACCCAGCGTGAATGCGAGATACTTTATGCATCAGGTTGCCCTACTATGCTTTTACATTGCATTTAGAGGCAGATTTAGAGTGCATACTTAATCGGTTCAAAATCCATTATATTTTTAAAGTAATGTCAAGTTGAAAATACTGAATTCAGATGATCCAGTGCTTTAAAGTTGCATCCGCCCCTGGTTGCATTCACACATTTCCAATTCTAAGTGTGTGTTTGGTATGAAGGAAGATATGTTTCATGGAATGTTTTCATGGAAAATGGGTGCTTTTATCACTTATTTTCCTTTGTTTGATTGGTAAGTGAAAACTTTTTTTTCCAGAAAATATTTTCTAGTGTTTGGCTATAGAGTAGAATTTTCTTTTAGGAAAACAATTTTCTATGATATACTCCTCACCCCCCCCCCACCCCACCCCTTCCCAGCGAAATACCCAACATTTTTATGACTCTATTTTCTTCAAGAATTTAATTATTCTTCTAAAATTCACACGAACCAGAGGAACTAATGTATTGCTTTACTTTTTTATGCAAAAATAAAAGTGAAATTTGTGCTCCATAACTTAAAAAGTACTCTTTTTTTGGTTGAAAAAGAAAGTACTATTACTACACCATGAAAATAAAGTACTCATTTTATTGAAATAAAAAAAAATATTTTTCTACATCATGAAAAGAAAGTACTTTTTTGTTAAAATAAAAAAAAATATCGTGAAAAGAAAATACTCATTTGTTGAAAAAAATAATCTATCTATAATATGAAAGGAAAGTACAATTAATAATATTTCTATTTAGGGTGAGGGTGGGTGGGGGTGGGAAATGTGGGGAAATTTGGGAAAAGTTTTCTCTTCTCTTGATAGAGAAAAGATTTTCCTCCAATTGAAGGAAAAAATATTCCGAAACATTTAAGCGAATCAAACATGGAAAAATTGGAAAATATTTTTCGAAAAACACTTTTCCTTCGTACCAAACACACCCTAAAGGTAAAATAAGTAGAGTATACCCTTAAAATATTACTCCCTCCGGTCCAAAATAAGTGATGTTTTTACCTTTTTTTGTGGCCCAAAATAAGTAATTTTTTCATATTTCAAGAATGAATTAATTATTTTTTCTTACATTGCCCTTGGAGTAAATATTGTTAGAGTATGTGTTAGGAGTATTTATGTGTGATTGTAAAAGTTATTATAGTCGATTTTATTATTAATTAATATTAAATGATGAATTTCTTAATTTGCGTGAAAATAAGCAAAAAATTACTTATTTTGGACCGGAGAGAGTAACGAATTTTTTGTTGGCCAGGAGTTAAAGTAACCTAAATGCTATAGGCCACAACAAAAGTTAAAGTTTGGGGCGAAGGGGGGAACTAAATTTTGATACAAATCTTGAGCTCCCCGTGATATAGACTCATCATGATCTATAATATAGCATTTTCATGGACTTAAATTAAAGCAAGTGGTCCTTTATTGATTTATTTATTAAGTTATAATGATTTAAAATCATCAATATGACTAATCATAATTTATCTTCCACGTACCTCGTTCCCTTTCCCCACCAAATTAAAAATGGAAAACGAGAAAAAGAATGAAAATCATAGAAATTTAGTCAAGCAAGAAACACACCTCAAAAAGAAGCAGCAGAAAAAAATTAGAAGAGAATTACACAAAACCAAAACAGAAAAAGAGAAAAAGAAAAAGAAGATAAAATATAATTCTTGATGGAAAAGTTGACGCACGGTTCAACTCTCGACTTTGGCGGCATCAGAATTTAAAGTTTATGGTCCTGGACTTGTCACAAAATTCGTAATTTGACTCAATTAGTGGATTCACAATTAAACAATTTATACATATTGAATAAATTTCATAATATGAATATATAATTTAAACAAATGTTAATGAGTTCGTCTGAACTCGTACTCTAGCTCCTCCCCTGACTTGTATATGTACATTCATAGTATATGAAATAACGATATCACTAACTCGACACTATATATATTTGACTTGAAAAATTGGCTTGTTGAGGAAAAAATTAAGTAGGAGTTTGGACATAAAAATTATAATTTAAAAAAAAATAGTATTTAGACTAAAGTTGAAAATTAATATTTGAAATTTGAAATTATGTTTGTATATGCATTTCATTTGAAAAAATATTATGATTTTGTGAGTGGGGAAAAACATTTAAAATTGGTGAAAATGTAGTAAAAAACACTCCTTGATTTTGAAAAGTTTATTTTCGATTTTTTTTAAAAACTTGTAAAAATTCTTGGACAAATATATTCTTGAAAAAAATAAAAATAAAAAAGAAAATTTTATGGACAAATGAGTCCTAAGTTTTATTTGCAATTTTTAGCATCATGCGTGCGATTCATGCTTTCCGAGTTGAAAGACCCTTTCATTTCAGAAGTTGATGTTTATCTCCTTGTTTGACGAAACCACTTAAATAATAAATTATACAGTCACCTCTATATAACGGATATGGACGGACCTAGCGTATTACCGACGGATTCAGTTAAACTCATAACCTTTGATGTAGAGTAAAAAATTATATGTAAAAATTTATTAAAATTATATTAAAAAATAGATATGAACCCATAACTTTAAAATATAATGGGATCAATACTAAAAACTTTAAATACTGAACCCATAGAATCCTGGATTCGCTCGGATAACAATATCCTTATATAATAATTATTCACTATAAAATCCAAATTTTTCTCGAAACCTTATAATATATAATTTTTTATAGCAGTACTTTACTATGGCAATCAAAAATTTCGAAACAAATAAAACTATTATAAAGAAATTTGATATTCGTCAAACTATAGAGATTATTTTTGGTGAAGAAGAATTAGACCAAGTAAAAAAGACATTAATAATTTTGAAACTATTTTCATTTCTTAGTTGACAAACACATCTCAATTACATTAAGTTCAAAAAAATATTAACTCCACTTAATGCACTGCTTATTAGACTTTGATGACCCACCACAATAACAATAATATTTTCATGTAATTTTACGGCGTGAGGTCTGAAAAGAATAAAGTATATATTTAATTACCTCAATTTTGATAAAATAAATAAATTATTTACGACAGACCCTCGGCTAAACTTTGACGAACTAATAATGAATTGGAATTGGTTACTTCCTTTGAGCCAGACCTATTATGATTTGACAAAAATAAAATCTTTAGTTCAAGTATTGAAATACTAGCTACTTGAGTTGTACCCTTTAATGATGTGATACGATGATAACGACCTTTTCTTATTTAATTAAAAATTTCAAGTTCGAATGTTAAATATAAAAATTTCAAAAGAAAATACTTTACTTTCTTAATGACCTCTATGGCAAAAATCCAAATTAATCAAAGACGTAGTCTTTGGATTCAAATACTTGAAGCTAAATTAAAAAAAAAATGTTTGTTGTAAATAAATTAATTATGAATTCCGACGACGTTAATTATTTTATTTCTCATTTTGAGTACCTTTAAAAATTGTGTCCACCCTTGAGAAACACAACTCATGCATAAAAATTCAAACTTTTTTACTATTTTATTACTGATAGATTTTTTTGTGATCAAAGGCAGAGCTAAAATTTAAACTTTATGTATTCTGAATTTGACACATAACTCATAACTCATCTTAGTTATTGATCGGTTCGTAATTATATATTTAAATATGTTTAATAAATTTTCTTGTATAAATATAATGTTTAATAAAATTGACTGGGTTCGACCGAACCTATACCTAATAAGCCAGCGTCGCAAGGGACGAAAGGGAGTTCACCCCAACCTCCTTTGCCGAAAAATTACACTGTATATATAAGGCAAAATCTGTTTTGTACCTTTATATATTAAGTTTTGAATTACCTTAACACAACCCAAAAGTGTAGCATAGTGGTCAAGGAATTTAAAACCTTTGTAAGGTTCAATTCTCACTAGCCATAATTCTTTTTAACTTATATATATATATATATATATATATATATATATATATATATATTATATATATGTAATTTATATATTTTTTCGATTATTATTTTTACTGCGGGTATATAATTATAATGTCTTTTTTTCGATAATTAATGCGTGTGCAAACTGATCTGATAATTCTGTTATTAAAAAAGAAATTTTTTGTTTTAAAGTCGAAAACAAAGAAAAAGAAAAGTAGAAGACGTCAAATCGCGGAATTCCCGAAGATGATATCGTTATTAATAAAGAGAAAAATAGACAAAATAGTTTGAGTTTGTTGGCCTATTTTACTAATCAAAATTGGGTGGCGCCAAAAAAAAAAAAAAAACCAACTACTGTCTTCTTCTTTTTCTTCTCCTCCTCTCTCCCCAACCATATACGATACGGTTAATTAACGTAACTTCGCCGGAATATTAACGGCGGTTATCGTCCGGCGGCGACTTTGATGATCACTGTTAACGTGTCCGTTTCATTATTTAATTATTACTGGTTAGTTTTGATTTCTCGCATTTGAATTTGTTCTGCGATTATTATATATGTATTTGAAATTCGTATGCGGTTACGTGTATTCGCCGGGAAATTAACAGCGGCGGTCGTCCGGCGAAACGGTGCTTACGTATCGGTTTGATTAATTAATTAATTACTTGTTAAGGTTTGAATTTGCTCTGCGAATAATACATTTTAATTTGTTCATCGTTGAGTATGTAAACAAGTATTTTTTTGAACGTATTTTTCTTTTGTTTTAGAAATTACTATATTTTTTCACAAAAAATGAAAATTTTAAATTAAATTTCGGATTTTTTCTGGATTTTAGATGTTTTTTCTGTCTCTGTTTTGCTAGGGTTATGGTCACGTATTCAAAACGACTTTTGAATTGGATTAGAACATTTTTAGCTTTGTTTGCCGTGTTTTTCGAATTTCATATTCTAAAAAGGATTCTTCTTTTGTCATATTTTGACAATTTTAGTATTATTTTTTTATAGGGAAAATTGGACATTTTTTTAAAAATTTGGGATTGTTTTTCTCTGTTTAGCTTCCTTTTTATCCTATTTTGCTAGGGTTTTGCTTTTGATCAATTTTTCGATACCAAAATTTGTTCTAACTTTTTTGAACTTTCAAATCATAAATTTTATGCGTTTCTCGAATCCGATGCAGTGGTATTTCATATATTTTAAGAAATAAAAAGAATCTTATTTTATCATTATGAGAATTTACTCAAATTTGTGTTAAATTCTCTTTCATGACCTTGTTTCTATTTGTAGGAGAAATAATTTGTTACTACTACTTAGGAGTAATTTGTTTCTAGTTTCTGAACCATCTTTATGGTGACTGTACATGAATAATGCAGGTGTTCGCAGAATTAGGAACAAAATCTGCCACTGCACATTATTAGATCTATTTTTCTTATGATTTCAATATATTCTCAATATTTCATTGGTTTTTGTTCCTAAAATCCACTAAACAAGGGAAATAGTCAACATAAGAAATATTTATTTTTTGGATTTTTTCTTTTATCAATGTAGGCTTGTTAGTGTAAAGAAATGTATATAGATTTTTTACATAGATATGAATAATTTTTTAAGTGCATTTATGATACTGAGAGTTCATGGGGATGGACAATGATCTTACTTGCACGTGGTCCTCCATTTCCGCCCCCATAACCCTATATATTTATCTATCATTTGCTTGCTTAATTATTTCCTTATTCCTTTTAGCAGGATTGTGATTGGGAAACAAACAAAAGTTTTATAATAATTTTAAATCATTGTCCTAATTATTATTTAGTTAAAGCACCGAAATGGAGTTAATCTTGAAAAAGATGATTGAAGGCTTATTTGCTTGTTGATTCAAGTATGACCTCGTAATTAAAGTGGAGTTCAAATCCCAGGTAGTCAAAAAATAATATTAGTAGTTGATTTCTTTTCATCTGTTCTAACGAGTTATTTGATATTTGTTGTTGTGAGAGGTAATAGATACCGGTGAAATTAATTAGACGCCTGCAAGCTAACTTAGAAAGCTACCGTTATTATAAAAAAAGAAAGAAATGCAATTTATTTACTTATGAGAAACTATCTTGTGTATAGTTACCTTAGATGTAAGTTTGAATGTAACTGAATTCCCTTTCATGAAAAGGAGTTGGGTGTGGGAGAGAAGGAACAAGACAGAGGGGCTGTGACTATCTGTGTGATATATCCAGCTTGGCTGACCATGGCACTCCCGTGAGAGGGATAAAAGGTTGTTGTTGGGGCCACAGGGAAAGAGGAGGGTCAAAAAGAAGGAAAAAGCAAAATTAGGAATGGGAAGGAAAGAGATACAAAAAGAAAAAAAGATTACCAAAAGTTGTGGTCCAATCAGAAACGGTAAATAGGCTTTCATTCTTAAGTAAAAATTTCGAGTTTAAGTCACGCTAATAGAGTAGTCATTGATAGGGAGCAACTATACCTTCAAAGTGGAATTTTTTTGTATGAATTTGAATTGATCCGGTCTCAAAGTGTGTATTGAACATCGGGTGTAAAAGTATAAAAAAAAAATAAAAAAAGAAGGGAAAATTTTTTTGTAAAGAGAGAACCTTTTCTTGTCCTGTGCATCATTTTCTAGTCCTATTTCTTATCCTACACCCACCCCATCTCCCACTATACTTCCCCATTTCGAGGGAAGAGGTTAATATAACCTCTTTCTCTTTCTTTAACAAGCATACAATTGTTAAAAAAATTCTCTTCCTGCCAATGTACATTCTTGTCTTGATAATAATACTGATTTGGCAAATATTAGCATAGGGGTTCCTCTTTTAATTGAGTTCTTGACATTTGCTTGATCTACCTGGTTTTGGGTATTGATCATTGTGATTATAGAACAAGAATTTACAATTTATTGGCTGGGATTCTAATATTGATTCTTCTTCAGATCTGGGTGCCTGTAAAGATGTATTCTTTTGATCATCCTTTTTCTTTTCAAATGGTATATTAATTATTCTTTCTTTAATTTTATCTTTAGTATATCTTACTTTTAGCCTCGAATTTTTGTGGCAGATTTACAGCTGAGAAAAGGATCTTACTTTATTGGCATTGGTGTGTAATTCATTAGATTAAAGTTGGGGTCTTGAGAGCTGGGCTTTTCAAGAATGGCTTAAGTTGTTATTAATATAAGAAAGTGGATATCATTATATCAATGCTGTCTAATCTTGGACAGTTTGGATGGATGTGTATGAATCAAAGTTAGCATTACAGAAGCAGAATTCAACTTTGGAGAAGAACAATGGAAACATCCGTAGGCCAAGAACCAGAGAAGTTAGTTCTAGGTACAGGTCACCTACTCCATCAGCAGCATCCTCTGGCGTTAGACGTTGCTCTTCTCCAAATGTCACAAGAACTGGAACTACTACATCAACAATGTCCTTGCCTAAACGAGCCATATCGGCTGAAAGGAAACGCCCCACCACACCTTCATCACCTACCAGTACTACATCACGACCGTCAACACCTGTACAGGATACATCTGCGGAAGAATTGCTGTCCAGAAAGTTGGGAGGTAATCGGTTGCCAGAATCTTTGTGGCCCTCAACAATGAGGAGTCTCAGTGTTTCGTTTCAGTCGGATACCTTTTCTTTACCTGTAAGTAAGAGAGAGAAACCTGTTTCTCATGCTCTATGTGATCGTACTTTGAGGCCATCATCAAATGTAGTGCAGAAACAGGGCGAAACGCCTCCTGCTTCTCGAAAGGCGACACCTGAGAGGAGGAGGAGTCCATTGAAGGGAAAGAATTCTGCTGATCAAGCAGAGAATTCTAGACCAGTTGATAGTTTAAATGCTCGATTAGTTGATCAGCATCGATGGCCAAGTAGAATGGGTGGGAAGGTATCATCTGCTACTATGAACAGAAGTGTTGATCTGAGTGATAAGAATAGTAAAATTGCACCAATTAGTCGTTCAGTCACGCCTTCCTTGAGGAGATTATCATTGGATTGTTATACCAAACCGTTGCAAAAATCTTCCAGCGACTTGCTGTCACTAGTATCATCCGATGATAGAGTAAAAGGTAGAGTTCTCTCAGTAGATGATAGTTCACTTTCAATGCAGAAGTCCACATCTTCGAGTTCCTTGGAAAGACCAGTACAAGGGAATCCAGTAGCTAGATCTCAGACTGTTTCAGCTCCTGGATCACGACTTCCTTCACCGAATAAGGCATCTGTTATATCATCCTCTGCGTCTAGAGGAGTCAGTCCATCTCGAACAAGATCAGTCCCAAGTACACCATCTAGAGGGCCAAGTCCTTCTCGGATGAGACCATCTAGTCCATCTAGACAACCCAAAACTTCTACTTCTGTCCTCAGCTTTATTGCAGATATTAAAAAGGGGAAGAAGGCAGCTAACCACATAGAAGATGTTCATCAGCTGAGGCTATTGTATAATAGACATCTCCAATGGCGGTATGCTAATGCCAGGTCAGATGCATCATTGCACGCGCAGAAACATCAAGCAGAGGTTTGGTTATTTCCCTTGCGAAGCTTCATTGTGTGCCTTTAGACTTATTTCTTTAGTTACCTTATAATCATTAAAAAATTTCCATGTACCTCTCGGAGTTCTCTTCTTCTAAATTGGTTAATGGTGATCTTATGCATGGAAATGTTCATTTGGTTCCTAAGAAGTACTGCATGACAGGAAATTCTATTAAAAGCGACTGCGGTATGCCGGTATGGACATTGTTTGGAATAGTAATACAGAAGGGGAAAGATTATAATTAATGAACTTTGATCACAAGCAGCAGGTTGAAACTCTTTTTTTATAATAGAATAGAAAAACTGGCATTCGTTTTTCTTACTAATATTGGCTTCTTACTTTCTAATTTATTACTTAATTATGTTTTGTGGGGTTGGAATCATGGACTGATATCTTTGTGGCTTGATGTTCTCTGGGAGCTTTCTGATATTTCCCCATCATATAACCGACTTGGTTGCGTTTTTGCTGATTTAAGTGACAGTTTTAATTTCCGCCTGTGCAGAAAACATTGTACAATGTCTGGAGGAATACGTCGGATTTATGGGCTTCTGTTATTAAAAAGAGAACTGCACTCCAACAGCTGAAGCTGAAGTTGAAGCTTTTTGCAGTCTTAAATGAACAGGTAATGTATCTTTATAACATATGATTCGAATATCATCCCTGATGTTTTAATCTTTATGTTTTTAGTGTTTTCCAGAAAAATCTGTGGATTGTAGATTTCTAGAACTTCCTTAATAGGATGATCCAGCTCAAAATGAAGATTTGAGTTTAGACCACCTAAGTTGCTCCGACATGGCAGTTTAGGTGCCGCACCTGTGTCGACATGACACTAGTATAGGTGTGGGTATGGGATCAGTACCGGATTTGGTCAAACAATTTTGGGTACTTTGACCACGACAGACACAAAATTACGAGACGAGATACAATTTGATTACCGAAATCAGAACTAAAACTAGGGTAAATTTGAAGAAAATAGCATATCTTATCTAGGAAATCAATCTTTTACTTATCTACAACTTGAGAATAAAAAGAAATCCACACTTTACAAGCTATACGTAAGTATTCCACAAAATTTCTCATAAATTAGAGAGATTTTAATTTTTTTAAATTATTTTTAGCCGGATACCCGTATCCGTACTAGGATCCGTATCCCCGAATCTTAAAATTTACATCTTGAAAGATCCGACCTCTAGATCCGCACCCGTGTCCGAGCAACTTAGTAGACCACATCTTTTGTCTTTTCTCGTCTGTGTAAGGGATTTAATATAGGCAATTATTGGCTTGTGGTTGAAGTTTGTAGTGATGGAAAGCAGGAATTTCACTGTGGAATTCCATGAATTTTCCTCTGGCTTAGTTCAAATCATTGAACACTATATGAATGTAGTCTCCTTTTCGTGATGAGTTTCTCCTCATAATTGAACTATTAGGTATGAGTAGGACGCATTCACTTGTTAGCTAGAAGAATGTACCATTTTTAGGTACTATATGATATCTTCCTGTTATCTGGAACCTAACACCCGTAAAATGCTTGAGGTTTGATATGAATATGTGAATTTGGATTTCTTCTGTTCATAATAGTGAAAGCTTTTAAACCTAGAATTTTGAGCTTGATTTTTTCTTACAGAAACAGTCTGTAGTCAGGTCTTACCTGTAACTGTTCCAGACTTCTTCGTAGTTCCTTTGCTTATGCTGATTTGGCTTCTCTGTATCTGGATATAGTTTGAAAATCAGGGTTCAGAAGTCTGATATGAATTATGTACAATATGATTTCTATTTAGATCTTTACTGTAGATGTGGCGTTATTGTTTAAACTGATTTTTTGCTGGAAATGATTGGTTCAGCTCACCTACCTCGATGAGTGGGCTTCAATTGAAAGGGATCATACGGGTTCAGTATCCCATGCTATACAAGATCTACAGGCATGCACTCTCCGTCTTCCGATTATTGGACGAGCAAAGGTATGAAACTTGATACTTTAGTGTTTTGAGATCAATGCTTCCTAAGACATAGAGTCTTATTCGAGTTGGCTCTTTTACAGGGTGATATTGAAAGTGTTAAGGAAGCTGTTTGCTCAGCTGTTGATGTAATGCAGGCAATGGGATCCTCCATGCGTTTTATATTGTCTAGGGTAAGTTCTTATATTATTTTAAGTTCTACTTTTTCTTGTTCTTTCTTACCATTAATTTACTTTCCCTATCTCTAGTGTTTAAGTAACATAAAATGCAATAGCAAATTGGACCAAATGGTGTTGTCTTTTACTATCAGGTTTCTTTCAATCCACAATTGTTGTTTGAGATGAGAGGGAGTGAGAGAGCTGATATTAGAGAGATAGAAAGGTCATTAGCACATAGTTTTATGTAACAGAGCTGGTAGCTACGTTATGCTAGAATCATTTTAGTTTGTTGAGCAGCAGAAGTTGCAACTTTGACTGTTTGACAAAATGTAGAGATTCTCTTTGCTCATTTTCTATTAGTGTTATACTGAGCGCCGATTTTCAAAATAATATTGATTTGACAGAATGAATGTTATGCAACTCGGAAAAATTTCAAGATTCTCTCGCTACTTTTTTCTTTTAACTTTCTTGCTATTCAAGATATGCTGCGGATGGAAAAGTAAACTATAGATGAACACTACAATGCTCTAGAATTAGGCTTAAAATTCTTACGCTTAGGCTTCTAGATTGCCTTTGGCCTTTGGCCTTTACTGACAGTTGGAAACTCTTAATTGCCAAATCCACCTAAAAAGTAGATTTTATTTCTTGTGTAAGATAGCCTCAATTGAAGTACTAAAAGGAGAATGTCAAACAATCTGTAGGCTCAACTTGGTATCTTGATTGCTGAGAACTTCATAATTTTGTCTGCACTGTACTTATTTTTCTTTTGTGGTAAAATTGTTTCAGACGATTTTCCTAATTTTTGCACTCTGCACTTTTGCAGGTGGAAGGGATGAACTGCCTGGTTTCTGAACTTGCTGATGTGGCAGCTCAAGAGCGAGCCATGCTAGACGAATGTGAATCCCTGTTGGCTTCAACAGCGGCTATGCAGGTGAGAAAAAAATTGTGGCCTCATAAAGTTATTGCCTTCATTCTAGAATCTCTGCAGCTACTCCTTAGTCTTCCTCTTCTCCCTGTCCTATTCCCTTCTCCATTAAATGCCTTTATCATAGTTCAACTCAGCTGATGTATCACTTTTATCATCTCCCATATCCATATAGTGATCTTCTTCTTCTTCTTCTGTCATTTGGACTGAAATTGCTTTTTACTTTAGTTCAGATTCATTCTTCATTCCTTGCATGTTAGGATGACAACTTATGGTCATTGTGGATCTGCATTGATCAGCATTAGTTTTTACCCAATAATGAAAATTCACGGTTCTAGTAACCAACAAAATGTGCAGTATCTATTATAGAAACTCAAAAGTAAAGTCCCACCATGTCTAGCTTAAACGCAGTGGCGGTGGTAGGACTTCTGCTAAGGGGGTTCAAAAAAGGAATAAGTTACAAAATTTAAAGAGATTGTAGTTAGAGGGAATGGAACCAATGACCTCATAATGATTTTGAACCCCCTTGACCACTAAGCCATGCTTTTGAGCTATGTGAAGGGGATTCAAAACATAATATATAGAGGGAAAAAATCAGATTTTGCCTTATATACAATTATAATTATTCGGGGAAGGGGGTTCGGGTGAACACCCTTGCGTCCCCCCTAAATCCGCCCCTGCTTAAACGTCTTAGGAGGTTATCTCAGTGTTTAGGGCAGCCCGGTACACTAAGCTCACGCTATGCGCAGGGTCCAGAAAGGGCCAGACCACAAGGGTCTATTGTACGTAGCTTTAACCTGCATTTCTGACTTTCTGCAAGAGGCTGTTTTCACGATTTGAACATGTGACCTCCTAGTCACATGACAACAATTTTACCAGTTATGCCATGGTTATCTAAGTATTTGATAGTATATAGTTCGTGTAAGGAGGGTTTGTCATCTTCATTCTGAGCCTGCGCTAATTCATTTTCCATCTCTTTTCCAAATACATTACACGATGGATGGAATAGCGCGTACATATTGATGTTCCTTGTCCGATGAACTGATTATGTAATGCGATTACTTGACAATAATGCAGGTAGAAGAATATAGCATTAGGTCTCATCTTATACAATTGAAACAAGCTTGGAGAAGTGATGAGCAGCTGATACTTGGGAATTAGATAGCTTTACCAAATGCTTCTCAAAATGCAATTCTAACCAACTCTTCCTTATCAAATGAAGAATATGCCACATCTCCAGCCTTAGCTAGTGTGTATAGTAATAGGTTTTTTTTTCCATTCTTTTTTTTCCTTCTAATTTATCATGGGAAATCTTGAATTATTCCATTCTTTTTTTTCTTTTTCTCTCTTTTTTTCTTCTCCACATATCTTGCAAAAAGCTGTCGTCCCTATCCTAATGTAACTTTTTGTATCATCAACAAAAAGAAAAAGAAATGCAAAGGAAGAAAAAGATTCAAAATTAGTTTAGAGAAAGAAGCAAACTTCCCAAAGATCATCTTTGAGCACGTTCTTAAACTTTTCCTTAAACTCAGAAGTTTTCTATTTATTCATTTACATACAAACAAATATAACAATTATTTTTTATATTGATCACTTAAGATTGGGATTGGAAATCATAAATAAAGAGCAAGTGACCGTTGCTAAAGAAGATGACTCACTTTGACATAAATCATAATATGATTTGAGTCTAGTTCTGTTCATTTATCGAATCATTGACAGCTCTATGCATATTTTGCTTTAAAATTTTTGGAAAAGCATTCAAATTTGTCTTTATATTATTCGAAATTGCTCAAATTTGCCATTTATTGGACTTTAAGTTCATTGATACCCTTGCTTTTAGTACTCCATTCGGTCCACGGTAAGTGACCAATTTGTTTTTGGCACGTTCATTAAGAAAATATTAAAATTTATACAAAAATACCAAATATGACTAACAACCCTTAATTAAATATTTAATGTGAGGAATAAGAAAACTTTTTAGGGATATGTACCTAAGGGTTATTTTGTAAAAACAAATTGAATTCTTTCTTGATTATATAAATTGACACATATTTGGACCAAAATGAAAAAGCAAATGGTTACTTATTATGGACTGGACGGAGTAAATGTTTAGTATTTACGCCATTCAGAGACTTTTACTCCCTCAGTCTCATATTATCTATCATGATTCTCTTGTACACGTCTCTCAAAAAATAATTAATTAAGATAGAATTTTGATTACTTTAACCTTATTCATATCTTAATATTTAATCTTCCTTCATTGGTATGTGAACAAATTATGTATATTTGTGGTCTTCAAGGATAATAAATATTAAGGGTAAAAAAGGAAAAAGATTATTTTGTCTTAAACTTCTAAAATGACAAATAATTTGATACAACTATTTTTAGTAACCACAACTGATAATATGAGACGTTGAGAAAATTTAAGTAGATTGCTCAAACGTGTGCACGTAGCAGCATCAAATAACAATAACATAACAAAAGGCATTTATAATTTGTTTAAAGAATTAGAAAATCTCGAATTCATAGGTCAGTAAAACAAAGGAATTTTTACCTTCCTATGTCACATTTGAAACCTTATTACCCTCAATATTTAAGGTGAGAGTTAATTACATTTCGTATACCAAATTACCAATTATATACCATAATTAATTTCGGTGTCTAATTAATGGAGCAGTTTTCTATTGCATAATTAAAGGACCGTAACTACTCACGCTCCCCCCCCCCCCCCCCCCCCCCCCCCCCCCCCCACACACGTTCTTCAAGTAAATTCACCAAAAATTGAAGTTATCATTCTACAGAGTTGGTTCACATTTTAGTAAGTTAAAGTTAAACCATGAAGAACATCAAATCTCCAAAAAGAATACTTCAAAAATTTGCAGTAGGTGATATCCCCTCATTCGATTTGGGGGTTTTAACACCAAAATTACCCAAAAAACAAGTAAAATCTTCACATGCAATTGAAGAGACTACCCATCGATCATCTCCCAGACAAATCCGAGCTGAGATGAGAGCAAAACAAAAGCATGATGTAGATGATTGAGGAAGTTCTACACCAGGCAAACAACTCAAACGAAAAGGGAAAAAGGTACTTGAAGACGACAACTTTGTTGAAGAGGTCCCAAAAATTCCAACAGCAAAGAAACTCAAGGTGTCTCTTGCTTCCTCAAAACAAAAAATGAAGAAACAGTCCAAAAAACACCCAAAATTGGCTCAGAAAAAATCTTTGATGAAGGTAAACATTTATTAGTTTCGTTTTCCAGTTTTTTAGTTTGGTTTTGGTTGTAAAAATCTGTGCTTAAGTGTTTTAATAAAGTGTAGATTAATTATCTTAATTTTGTTGATAATTTGTAGTTGTGAGGTTATACAGTTTATAGTTGTAATTTTTTTGTTGTGATTTTGTAGTTATTTTGTGGTTACCTTTTAAAATTTGAAACAGAGTTGTAGTTAGCTTTTCTTCCTACATTTTTGTAGACAATATTTTATATTTGTAAATGTTTTGTAGTGCTTTGTAGTTAAGGGTGTAAAACAAATAATGAAGAAACAGTCCAAAATCACCCAAAATTGGTTCAGAAAAAATCTTTGGTGAAGGTAAACATTTATTAGTTTCGTTTCCAGTTTTTAGTTTAGTTTTGGATGTAAATATATGTGTTTAAGTGTTTTAATAAAGTGTAGATTAATTGTCTTAATTTTGTAGATAATTTGTAGTTGTGATGTTATACCGTTTATAATTGTAATTTTTTTGTAGTGATTTTGTAGTTATTTTGTGGTTACCTTTTAAAATTTGAAACAGAGTTGTAGTTAGTTTTTCTTCCTGCATTTTTGTAGACAATGTTTTATGTTTGTAGATGTTTTGTAGTGCTTTGTAGTTATTTTTGGTTGCTGCCTTTTTTTGTAGAACATGATTTGTTTTTAGCTATTGTGTAGTTGTTTTGTTATTATATTGTAGATAATATGTAGATTAACGTTTTCTTTTTATGCAATTTACTAATGTGAATTAATTTATCATTTTGTGCAGAATGGACATTATTTTGTCCCTCATAATGTGGATTATGGGGTGCTTAGATTTCACATTTTGTGTGATCTAGCATTCCTAGCCAGATAAAAGAGTTATTGTCTCCAAATGCTTTGAAGCTTTTTAAAAACACATGTTTTGGTTACTTACTGTCTCTCCTCCCCATTTTCATGCAAAACCAAACTCTAATGCATCAATTTTTTCAGTCCACTTGAAGGGTGAAAAATTGAATTTTTCATTGAGAGAGTTTGCTTTAATTACATGTTAAAATTGTGTGAATCAGGTTACAGATTATGGATATACATCTAGTTATGTTAGCAAGCTAATGAATAGCTATTTTCCTAACAAAAAAAAAGGTAGAGAAGTGGTATTTGAAAAACATAATAACAAATAGATCTTGGGTAAACAATGAGGATGCAGTCAAGTTGTGCATTTTTTATCTTTTGAAATTTTTTGTTTGCCCTTCTGAAAAAGACCATGTGTCTTTTATAGACCACTTTAGGTTTTATTTGGTAGAGTCTGGGCAGTTTGTTTCATACCCATGGGGTATTAAATCGTTCAATCAGGTTATAGAATCTGTTAGGCACCGGCTAAATCCCAATGTACATTCTTATCTCATACGGGGATGCTCATTAGCATTGCAAGTATGGCTTTATGAGTGTTGCTCGACCGTCAGCACTGAGCTTGCTACGAGGTGTTTTGACTCAATACCTCGCATATTAAGATGNTCTATTGAAATTTTTTGTTTTCCCTTCTGACAAAGACTATGTGTCTTTTATAGACCACTTTAGGTTCTATTTGGTAGAGTCTGGGTAGTTTGTTTTATACCCATGGGGTATTAAATCGTTCAATCAGATTATGGAATCTATTAGGCACCGGATAAATCCCAATGTACATTCTTATCTCATACGGGGATGATCATTAGCATTGCAAGTATGACTTTATGAGTGTTGCTCGACCGTCAGCACTGAGCTTGCTACGAGGTGTTCTGACTCAATACCTCGCATATTAAGATGGTCAGCTACCAAGGGGCAGATTTGGTTAGCTGCCTTTGAAGAGAAGATGATAAAGCCTGAGTGGATTAAGGTTAAGTTTTTCATTCTTTTATCATTCTACATTTGCCTTCATAATATCTACAATTACTCCAAATTTTCTGCCTTAACCGAACTAACTATTTTTTTCCTCGTTCAGTTCACAAGCATGAGTGAATTTGGAGAAGAGATTGGAGTGCTTACTTTGCCAAACAAAATTGAGTATGAAGATCAAGAAGGTGAACAATCATCTGAGGTTCCCAATACTGATCCTCCAACATTTGAACCCAAACAAACAGGTTTTCAAGAGTACAAGGACTATGTGGCTAAGAAGATCAGAAAGTTAAAAAAGGAAATTGAGCAGGTAATAGTATGAACTACAATATATTTACATATTAGCTACAATTCACCGACATTTCATAAACAACCTATTTAATATATACAAATTTGTTCATTCTGACATATTTCTATCTATAATTTCACATGTTTATTAATTTATGTTAGGACACATATAAAATCAATAACTTACTATATTTTTAAATTGTAGGTTGATGGAAAGCTAGAGGATATTAGGAAGGATGTATTTGTGGAACTCCATGGCCTTCGAGTGTTTATAGATGATTCTGTGAAGACTGTTTCGAATTTGATAAACAGAAGAAATGATGAGGATGAGGAAAAGGTAAGAGTTGATATATATTTATATACCAAAACAAATTATTACATATGAAACAATATACTCAAACTAACATAAATTATTTAGTTTGCTGGTAGTTCAACCAAAAACAATGACCAACAAAAAGGAGTGAACAATCAGCAATTTCAGTTCAATATTGGTGAACAAGTGCATGCAAGCACTAGCAACACAGGTATATACACATAGTATATACCTTTATAGACCATATCCATATTATTCACATTTTATCCACAACTTCCTACATATATCTACAACTTTCAAGGCAGCATTATCTAGAATTATTTACCATTTTTAATTATAAATTGAAGATGCAGTTTGTACAGAACATGTTCCAGCACATGTTGACTTATATACAGAAGTTCAAGTTGCAGCTGACGAAGACCAAGCAGGTATAATATCATAATGTCATTCAGAGATATATTATTGTTGTTTATACATTTTTATATTCACGTTAAGTAAGTTATGTATTATGTTACAGAGATTGAAGATATCAATGCACATTTCCCAATTCACGGAATGACTGTAGCAGCTCAAACAGAAAAGTTCATTGAGAAACAGGGAACTGAAGGTGAAGATGCACAGCATGTGGATGAAGGTGTTTCAGAAGGATCAGACATTGAGAAGAAGGGTGTCACATTGGATGATTTTGAGTTGCCCGACAACATAATACAATTGGTTAAGTACGACGAGACAATACCAGATGAAGAAACACCTATGCATCCGGGGAGAACCAGGCTTCCGGGGAACCATGCAGGATCACCTTTCATACCTCTATACAGTTCTGGAGGCAGCAACTCTCTTGGACCTAAATTTTTCTATCTCAAGCACCCTTTCACTACTATTATAAGTAAAAATGTAGATCCTGATGTTTTGGATAAATTCAACAAGTGGTTATACCACTGTAATGCCAAAGGATCTAAGAGGTATGAATGCTTAATTTGACACTTTCATTTCAACATTTAAAGTTGAAATATGTAATTCATTATCTGAATTTTTTTTCTTGGACATTTATTTGTTGTTCCAGGAGGAAGGCTCCGTTTTCCATAAAGGATAACCAAATAAAGCCTTGGTTAGGTCTTGGAATTGAAAAGGTGGATAAGAAGGACTGGTTTTATTCCCTTGCTCACCCTGGACAAGTCCTCAACTACTCGGTAAGTATCAAAGAATAAATTCACAAGATATCATTTGTTTTTTGTGTTTGTAGTTTAATTGTAGTTCTATTGTAGATATGAAATATATGTGTCTGTGAATTGTATTATAAATTATAGATATAATGTAGACATTCTTAAAAATGCTATTTTTATTCTTTATTGTGTGATTGTATTTAGTTTGTACCTTATGTATCATATTTCATGATGCTTTGTATGTAACTATTATATATGTGGTAATTTGGACAGAACTGGTATAGCTGTATTTCATGTTTGTAGTTAAATTTTAGTTAGATTGTAGATCAGGGTGAAGACTTATAAGATTAACTATAGTATAAACATAGATATGATTGAGACCTGAATGTACATGTTGTGTTCCAGGTGTTGCAGTGTAACTACAACTAAAGTGTATCTATTTGTTAGATTGAAGTTTAACTTTGTAGATTAAATTGTAGAGTTGCTTTAGATATCACTGTTGATTATTTTGTAGGTGTTCTGTGTGTAATTGTAGTTACACTGTGGTTTAATTTAGATTTTATGTTGTTTGTAGCATATTGATGTTTTACTGTATTACCTGAGAAAAAGAGGCAAATATGGCCCCAACAACAACATTAGGTTTACAACAACCGATTGTTTGTTCAAGACGAAGATTGAACAAATATATGAGAAGTTCATAAATGCTCTACCGAAAAAGAAGTATTCGGTTGTAAAACCCCAGGATGATGTTGCAGAATATATTCTGGGGTATAGACTACTTGCAAATGTTCCATGGTATGAAGTTGACTATGTCATCATGCCTATGAACATTGTAGAAAATTTCCATTGGGTGTTGGTCATTTTCTACATTGTGGACAAGCAACTTTATGCGTATGATTCCATGGTGTCTTCACGCAATCATCAAGTTGTTCAATCCTGTGTTGATAAGTTTTCAGTCATTATCCCTCTTTATTTGTCTTGCACTGGTTTTTATGGGAAGCGTAAAGATATTAACTTCAACAATACAAAAGCGTACATTGAGAAACCAGTTACAGACCCTCTTAACATTCAGTGGATGGTAGAGGAGATTCCACAACAAAAAGAAGCATCACTGTAAAAAATCTATTCTCTCTTTCTATATGTTTTTTTTTGTTTATAGACATTTGTTAAACATTTAAATTTTATTTTCTTATGCAGTGATTGTGGTGTATTTGTGGTTGCCTTTGCGGAGTTTGTTAGTCTTGGAGATTTGTTAATTCCCGCAAAATACCTTTATGATATTGAAAAACACCGAAGACGATATGGAGATCTCCTATGGGACTATGCTACAAAGAAGCAGGAAGATGGGTCAATCAGTGAAAGCGAGGTTACAAGCAGGCTAGAAAGGAGGAAGGGCGCTCCTACATTAAATGAGAAAACAAGAGTCTTGAGAAAGAAGAAATAGCGTCATGTTTATTTTAGTTGATGCTGGTTGGTAGTTGAAGGAGAATACACAACATTCTGAACAAATTTTTTATGTTTTAATTGAAGCAGAACTTTTTGTTTGTTAATTTCTATTCAGTTTTAGTAGTTCACTTGAATATAAATTTGTTGTTTTATCTTCATTTGTTCAATCAGTCCGGAACTGTATCTTAATTATATTAAACGTAGTTATTATAATGTTAGAATACAATTTGTCTACAAATTAACTACAGATTATCTACATTCTGGAAACACTCAATGTCGTGATTGTATATAATTTAGTAGTTAAATATGTTCATAGTGTATGAAATACCTTCAAGTTGTAGGTAATTTGTGTATATAACTGTCAGTTCAAGTTAAATTACACAACAAACAGAAGAAATAATAATTCAATCATAGAAATAGATTATCTACAAAATATCTACAACTAAGCTACAAATTATTAAAAATCTACATTTTAACTACATTCTGTCTACATTTTATCTACAATCTGAAAATATTGTATATTACAGTTAATTTTTTTAAGCAGTTGTATTGTTGATAATAACTATTACATTTTAACTACAATATATCAAAAACACCTTTTAGATGTGTGATGATCCAAAAGGGCATCTTATGTAATTTAAGTTATATCTGTGTTCTGAGGCTCCAAGAGCCTTTGTTAGTCTCACCTCGATATGCGTGCACAGCCCGGGCATGTAGCCGGAAAGCTTATATGTGAAAAACTGACAAAAGAATGAGTTTTGATAATTAATAAATGAATATAGTTGACTTTGGTCAACATTTCTGGTAAATGGATCGGGACCCGTGATTCGACGGTCTCGAAGGGTCCGTAGGAAAATGTGGGACCTGGGCATATGCCCGGAATCGAATTCCGAGGTCCCAAGCCTGAGAAATAAATTTTTAAAAGAAATTATTTTCTGAAAATAATGAAGGAATGCGAAAGTGAAAAACATTATGTGAAAACCTCGTTACCGGGTCCGTATTGTGGTTTTGGAGCCCGGAACAGGTTTAATATATATTATTTGTCCTATCTGTGGAACTTGGTATGAAACGGGCGTGAATTGAGTAGTTTCGGATAAAAAATGAGACTTTGAGGTGTTAAAGAATTTGAAATGTGGCTTAGAAAGTGGTGTTATGTTCCCGAGGTCCGAATGAGATTTCGAGACCGGGAAATAGTTCTGTGGTGTGGTTTATAACTTATCTGTAAAGTTTGAAGTCGTTCCGAGCAGTTTAGGCCAGTTCGGCGTATTGAAGTGAATTCTAGAATCTTGAAGTTCTTAAGTTTGATTAATTGGATTTAGAGATTTAATTCGATGTTTTTGTTGATATTCTTATGATTTAAAAAGCTTTAACAAGTTCGTATGATGTTTCAGGAGTCGTGTGTGTTTTTGGTTTTGAGACCCGAGGGCTCGGGTGAGTTTCGGGTAGCTAACGGGGTGTAAAAAGATAGGAAAATCTGGTGTTTCTCTAGTTTCTGGTGTCTGGTAATTTGGTCTGTGCGATCGCATGGGAGGGATTGCGATCGCATAGGGTAAGTGAGGGGCCTGGGGCAGGGGTCAAAAATTAAGCAGTGCGATCGCACCATATAGGTCGCGATCACGGAGTATTGGGTAATTCCTCCTGTGCGAACGCACCACGGGGGTCGCGAACGCACAGCGTTAGGCGTGTCAGGGGGGCAGGGGGGTAGTAACTCAGTGCGAACGCGGTTGTTTCTCCGCGATCGCGGAGGGTATTTTCGGCAACCTTGTGCGAACGCAGTGCATGTGCTGCGAACGCACAGGGTAATTTTCGCCCAGTTAATTCTTAAGTCCAAAACAGAACACTTGCACG
>ML286771.1:130721-178548 GCA_005239495.1 Nicotiana undulata
AGTACCTATGTGATGAGTGTCTAGCATGACCGTGACTCTAACATGATAGTAATCATAGCTTTTCTTCTATGTCTTTTATATTATGAAATTGCCATTATTTGTAATAGTGTGTTGTTGGTTGTGGTGAAAGAATGAGACGTAAATTGTTGTTGAGGATGAATATTTGTTGTCAAAGATACTCTATTGATATTGCTATAGCTGAGACCCTTGCCGTGCAATTTTGTGTTTAATATTGATATGTACCCCCTCGTTGAGCATTACTGTCTTGCATTTCTATTATATTGAAATTTCCTTGCCATTGATATTTTTACTATTCTGGTAAGGAAGAGGGGTGATATTATTGTTATGCACGAGAGGACATGCCGTGCCGAGTGTTAATATTGTTATATATGCACGAGGGGACATGTCGTGCCGAGTGTTGATATTGTTATATATGCACGAGGGGACATGCCGTGCCGATTGATATTTATTATATACACACGAGGGGACATGCCGTGTTGTGNCGAGTGTTGATATTGTTATATATGCACGAGGGGACATGCCGTGCCGATTGATATTTATTATATACACACGAGGGGACATGTCGTGTTGTGATATTGCGATATATGCATGAGGGGACATGCCGTGCTCTGTTATTTGATTGAATTCCCGCATATTGGTAGTTGTTTCTTCGGTTTCTGTTTTTACTTTCCAGCCGCATTCTCACTATACCGTTGTGGATTAGATGTTGTTTTTCCTGTATCCCCAGCATGTACACTCCATATCTATTTTATCGTTTAAGTTCCGATATTATTGTTGCCCCGTTAATACTTTTCCCCTATTTGTTCCCATATCTCCTCTATTTGATCATACTTGTTTTCATTATCGGTTAATCCTTGTACATATATCTGCTTAGACTAGGACAGGTGATCGTATTATGCTAAGTCTAGCCTCGTCACTACTTCGGCCGGGGTTAGGCTTGGCACTTACTCAGTACATGGGGTCGGTTGTACTGATACTACACTGCACTTCCTTGTGTTGTGCAGACCCTGCTACCGGACCCCGTGGAGCGTTCTGAGGGAGATACCTTCAGTCCACGTCAGAGCTTCGAGGTATACACTAGCGTCCGTGGATCCCGAGGCTTCTTTCCTTTACCGCTTCATTGTCTTTCTCCTTTATTTCCAAGACAGTGTTGTACTTTCATTCCAGACTTGTATTTAGTATTCTAGTAGTTAGTCCGTGAGATTGTGACACCCCGGTTTTGGGAGCTTACGTCCTTTTTTTTACGTTTGTTATGTTCTTACTTTCCGCATTTAAAGTTTCGTTATTTTTATTAGCGATGTTTGAAGGATTCTTTTGGGAATATGAAAAAGGGAAAAAAAGCATGATATCGATTTTCGGTTAAATGGTTGTCCCACGATTATCTCGGTATGTGATGGAAATTGGTTGAAGTTGACGAGTTAGCGTTTTATTCCGTATTGAATGATTTTAAATTGCTATTGCAAGTGATACGTTGGCTGACCTAGCGGGTTCAACGTTAGGCGCAGTCACAGCCTAAAGGGTGGGAATTTGGGTCGTGACAAGATGCTTGATACAATACATAAAAGCATGTTAACAAACACATAAGCAAATTGAAATTACCTACATAATGTTATTTAAAAACTTAAACGATTACACACAAAATTCTGCTAACTTGAACACACTAGAAGTTATTTTGAATTAATATTCTAACTACATGATATTTATTTCTTTTTGGGCGCATTCTTGCAAGATATTTTGTTATGCCCTTCACCTCCACAATTTTCACATGACACCTTGTACTTCTTTGACTTTATTTCATCATATGTTTTATATCTTTCCTTTTGAGGTCTTCCTGGCTGCCTTTATCTCCCGTCGGTGGATTTACTACTTTATCTGAAATATGTTGTGGCACATTCCATTTGTTTTCATCAGGAAGAGGATTTACTGGTATTTCATACGTACGCAGTAGGCTCTCCTTTGTGTAATACGGAGAGCAATAGTTTTCATATATTTCATTCTTGTGCCTTAATGCTGCTAAAGCAGGCGCACATGGAAGTTCTTCTAGTTGGAATTGGCCACAACTACATTTCTTGCTTTCAAGGCACACAATGTATCGCTTCACACCATCTAACACAGTATGTATATGATCTGTTGAAGCCCTCACCTACAATTGCAGAACAAACAGAAATATTATTATTTCAAGCATAAAAATAGATTATCTACAAATTATCTACAATCATCCACAAAAAATCTATAACTAATTTTCAGTCTACAAACTATCTACAATTTATCTACAATCTGGAAACACTGCATATTAAGTTATTTCTTTTTTCTGCACCAAATAAACAAATCTTACCCTAAACTTATGAGATAATGTTCTGTTGTTCTCCAATTCTTTGTTGAATTTGGACCCAAGGAATGTGAAAGTACCATTCGCCTTCAATAATTTCTCGTTGGTCCAACGTTCTAGAAGTGTCCGCATATAATCTAAAAGGTCAAATATTGGCATCTCTCTTGCATCTTTTGTTACAACGTTCAAGGATTCTGCAATATTTGATGTCATTATCCAAGTTCTATTCACCGTTACATGTACTCTTGACCATCTATGATAGCCAATATCATATAGGTAAGATTTAACACGCGGGTCTATCTCTTCAATCTTCGACATCCTTTCATTAAATTCATCTAGAGTGTACAACCGTGCTGTAGCAAAGTACAATTCATATAATTGTAGATGACCCTTCTTGAACTTTGACCTTATATTTGTCCAAACATGCCACATGCAAGAGTAATGTGGCATGCCCGGATAGACAATTGATGTTGCCTTTAGGATACTCTCATTCCTATCTGAAACAACACACATTGAATGTCTTTCACCATATGCTTGCTTGAATCCACTTTCAAGATGCGTCCTTTTCAGAATCAACCACAGCATATGCCAAGGGGAAATATTGTACCTACATTATTACTTCATAAACATTTAACTGGCAGCTTTGAAAATGTACATAAAAATAGAAATACATAACAACTGCAATAAATCTACAAAATATCGACAATTTATCTACATTTTATAAACTAACTACCAAATAACTACAATATTCTACAATGTATTTACATTTTATAGACTACCTACAAAATAACTACAAAAGTTTTACACTTTTTACCTGCTGCATCCATGGTGCTTGCGGTCAGCATAATCCCCCTGTAGGCTGACTTTAAGAATGTCCCATCAACCACTACTACTGGCCTACAATGTTGCCAACCACTTATTGATGTACAAAGAGCAACAAATTCATATAAGAAGCATTCATTTGCTGTCTTCTTCAATTTAACAACTGAACCAGGATAAGTCTCCTCAAGAATATAAAAATATTTTGGTAATTTATTGTATGAGTCGGCAGGATGCCCTCTCAAAAATTGTAAAGCCTTGTCCTTTGCTCTCCATGCTTGCATGTAGCTTAGGTTCACTCCGTGTTCGGATAACATGTCAGTTTGTATGTCCTTTGGTGTGTAAACAGCCTTAGGATCACAATACTTTGCAATGACCATGCTACCGACCACAGCTGTTGTCACGACCCCAAATCCTAACGGGTCGTGATGGCGCCTATCGTGGAACTACGCTAGCCAACCATCACCTTACTACGCTTTTGTTCAATTATAAGAGTTCACAATTTAATAATAATCATACAACCATAGCACAAATAATTTAATTAAGTCTTAACGTCCCAATAGTAGCCTAACCAACCTCCCAAGAACTGGAGTCAATAGTCATGAGCATCTAAGAATAAATAAATCTAAATCTGCTAAAACTATAATATATGTCTCTGAATCAAATACTAAAGCTAAATAGGGAAGGGAAATGGAGCATTGTAGACGCTGGACAGCTACCTCGAAATCCCGTGAAATGTTGTTATCGAACCTGCGTCAGCTACTGCTGCGAGCTAGTACCTGGATCTGTGCACTGAGGCACAGGGAGTCTTTATGAGTACGCCAACTCAGTAGTAATGAAAATAAATCACAGTCTGAGAAATATAAAGCACACAAATAGATACACCATTTCACAACAACTAGTAAAACACCAAGTCACCAAGTAGTATTCAGCAAATACATAAGTTCGAAATCAGTTTCCAGAAAACCTTTGAAACAAGTGAAATATCAGTATATCTCAGTAAAAACCAGTGTGAAAACGGAGTAAATCATAATTTGAAAACTCAGTAAAACTTTTCATAAACTGCCCCTCGGGCCATAATAATCTCTCGTAACAATATTTTTCAGTATCAGCTCATCAGACAACCTCACAATTACTCTGCCCATCGGCAACCTCACAATCACTCTGCCCATCAGGCATCCTCAATTTGAAGAAACTATTCCCTAGATACACATGTCGTGTTATTTCACAAAACCAGGGAAGAGTGAATTCAGAAAAAAGAACTAAATTTGTAAAATCAATCACTCATCATAAGCCCCGCGGGCATCACTCAATCGATACCGGCGCTCACTGGGGTGTGTTACAAACTCCGGGGGGGCTCCTACAGCCCAAACGCTATAATAAGCCGCAACATGGCATAAATCACACACAATATAGGCCCGCATTCTCACTCATATCATATCATCCTCACAATGTAGGCCAGCAGTCTCACTCAGTCAGACACTCTTAATTTTCCCTTCAGGCCATAAATATACCGGGTTCTCGACCCAAAATAGTGTTTCATTTTCAAGAAGTAGTATCAAAATACTCTGAGTCTCAAAACAATTTCACAGAAAAGACTGAGTGAAAAATCATAATATATCAGTGAGGAAAATAGTAAAAACATCCCCCACGGAGTAAACAGATCGGCACTAGGCCCCAAATATGGCTTACAGCCCAAATCATATCAAGTGTATATAGTACTATTGGAAATAAGCTTTAAAAGTCATTTCGCAACTCAATAGTTGCCTAAGTAAGGAATATATCTCCAAAGTTTCAACCTTTGCATTTCAAAACCCGTGAAATGGTGCATAGTCCGGGGTTTCATACCCTCAGGACAGGATTTAAAGACATTACTTACCTCAAAACTAGCCCGAAAACTATTCCGCAATGCGCTTGCCTCTCGAATCAACCTCCGAAGGCTCCGAATCTACCAAGTTCAGATTTTTATCATCAATTTATGCTTAAGGAACAATTTCTCATCGAAAGATATCAAATTTAACTCAAAAATCAAAAATTGGTCAAACCCCGACCCCCGGGCCCGTGTCCCGAATCTCAGAAATTCTTATACAAAAGCATTCTTCGTACTCTCATGAGTCCGTACATATAAAGAACACCAAAATCGGAGTTCGTTTGACCCCTCAAAGCGACCCTTGAAAGTCTCATAATCTCAAGCCCTAAAACCCAATTTTTCTACTGATTTTCATGAATTAGTTGCTGAGATTATGGTCTTTAATTACCCATAAACGAGTTTTAATAATCAAATTACTTACCTCTGTGCTACCCGCTTATTTTCTCTTTCAAAATTCGTCCAAAAAGCTCCCCTCGGCTCAACAATGGTGTAAAATAAGGTCTAGGTCGCAGAAGGGCTTTTAATTAACTGCCCAGTTATTTATTCTCTGCGATCGCGGTCAAATCCCCACGATCGCGTTGACCAAGATTCTCAGACCTCCGCGATCGCAGCCAAAGGCACGCGATCGCATTGAGCAAACCCCCAGCAACCCCACGCGCCTATCTTCCTTTGTGCGATCGCAGCCTATTCTGCGCGATCGCACTGACTTGTCCTCCTTCTACTACGCGATCACACCTCCCTTCTCGCGATCGCATAGAACAATCTGAGCCTGCCCATAATTAACTCTCTGCGATCACACTACTTCACCCGTGATCGCAGTGAACAAAATCACTGTGCACAAAAACCAAAAAAAACATCAGTATTTTTCATGCTAAACGAGTCCGTTAACCACCCGAGATCAATCCCGAGCCCCTCGAGACCCCAACCAAATATACTAACACGTCACATAACATCATTCAAATTTAGTTGCACTCTCAAAACACCAAAATTAACATCAAAACACCAAATTCACATCGAATTCAAGCCTAAGACTTCGAAATTGTAGAATCCACCAATGACGCCGAAACTATCCAAAACAACTCCGATTGACCTTAAATTTACGGACAAGTCTAAAATGACATTACGAACCTGTTCCAACTGTCAAAATTCTATTCCGACCTTGATAGCATGTTTTCCACTGCCGACCGAAAATCACCAAAACTAACTTTCGCCAATTCTAGCCTAATTCTATATCGGACATCACAGAATTATTCTGAACATACTCCTAAGTACCAAATCACCTAACGAAGCTATCCGAGCCATAAAATTTGCATTCCGAGGTCGTTTATCAATAAGTCAACTCTCAGTTGACTTTTTCCATTTTACGGCTATTTTTAAAGGCTAATTGACTGAACTCTCACTACAACCATTCGATTCAAGCCTATCAACTCCAATACATCAAATACAGTATAACCAATCTATAACAAGGCGATAACAACAATTATAATGCAAGTTTTTCGTAACGACGGACCGGGTCGTTACAACTGCAGTACGTTTGCGCTGTATGAATGTATCGTCCATTAGGGAGCATGTGTGTTGTCGATTGAAACTCCTTATCTTGAACATTGAGGAATCAGTAATTGACGTTGCCTTGAAGTGACATTTACAATTTTCACCAACGCATACAAGCCAGTAGCTACAAAAAAATATAATTTTTAATACAGATTATAAATGTATATGCAACAAAGGACTGTTTTGACGTAAATAAAATACAACCTACAATTTCACTATAATTCATCTACAATATGTAAAAAAACACATATCTCGAGTACAATACTGATTTTAATGATCTTTTCAACACAAATATCTCAATACCTTCTATGGCTAGATCTTTTAACTCTGAACTGGAACTTGTGCATCACAAAATAGTGTTTCATTGCAGCAGCTACAATTTGCTTGTCTTGATACACTTGTCCTTCTTCAATATCACTTTGCGTACCTTCTATTATTATTTCACTTTGATATTCCTCTATAGCGGGAGAGGATGGCATATCAAGTAACTTTAGTGATCCAGACGAACCTGCATGAAAATAAAGATAAATAGTGTCATTATAATTTTGTAGAATCATTGTAGATAATTTGTAGATATAGTGACAATTATGTAGTCGTCATTTTTTCCCAAATACATTGTAGTTAGATTGTAGTATAACTGTAGCCATTTGTAGATACCTGTTAAATCAATACTTCTTCATACATAATTAATCTGGTTTGTACTTTATTTGAATAGCTTTTGTTCTAAACATAGATTGTAGTTTATTTTGAAGACAAAAATTTTAAGTCAACAATTTCTACACAAATATTTTCGTTTATTTTGTAGTATAAATGTAGTAAGTTTGTAGATAATCTAGAATATTGCTTTATACTTCCTTTAAACTAGTTTGTAGTTTAATTGTAGTCAAAATATAGTAATTTTTATAAATAATACAGTAAACCCCTAATTCTATGCAATTTTAAACAAAACAAACCTGCACTTGTGTTATCGATGATGATAGCAAATTCCATATTGAAATCTCGTACACTTATGCATAACGGATATGAACCTAAGTTTTTATTCTCCTTTTTGGTCTCCATATACACACGAACCCCCATATCATTCCTAATCTCCATTGGAGGACAATTGTCGTTCACAATGAATTTGATTTCTACAATTTTCTCCGAAGTATCAATCAATAATTGCTCTGCAATTGTAGAAATCAACATACTGTAGCTTGCATTATCATCTACCACAATGCCATCAGCTTGAAAGTCTCTAAATCTGTCATACTTGTCCCAATTCCCATTTAATTGTAGCATGATTAGGATTTTGGACATGATTGTGTGTTGTTGCTGATGTATTGTTCTAAAAAATTTCGTTTTTTGGATTTTTATATCGAGAGAAAAAAAGATGTAGAACAGAATATCTACGGGTTGAGTTGATTTTGTTGAATGTATGGTCGCCGATTTGATTTTTGGTATGACGAAAATTCTCGAAGATTTGTTTGTTAAAGTTGTTAGTAATATTTTTTATTATTATTATTCGCATTGTAGTTTCAGAGAAATTTTCGCAGATGAGATACGCCTTTTCCGTCTCAAATTTGAATTTAATATCGATAAATCAATCACAAGATTTTCTTCCACATTTTTAGCGCGCTATTATGGGAAGAATCTGCCCTATTAAATACTAAATAACGATTTGTATATAAATTGTAGGAAAAATGTGGACTAGGCGGGTAATTTACATACTATGCACATATTTAGTAATAAGGTTTCATATATGGTATAGGAAGAAAAAAGTCCCTAAAATAAATCCTTCGAGGATCATTCACAAAGTTCCAAAACAACCTTAGCAATTTAGCTTATACAAAGGTTAAAAGTAGTCTATATGCAACAACCTCAACTTCCTATCTTGGACTTGTCCTTCAATAATCTGACTAGACCTATTCCTATATTTCCAGCTAGAATTTTCATGTATGTGTTCTTCCTAATTCTTATTTATTATGTTATAATAAACGTGTATATAGACAAGCCAAGAGTCTTTAAAAAACAACCTCTCTACCTTCACAAGGTAGGGATAAGGACTGCGTCCATACTGCACTCTCCAGACTCCATTTGTGGGAATATACTAGGAACGTTGTTGTTGTTGTAAAGGTTGAAAGTAGCTAAAGAATGGGATAACTTAATCTGTTTCAGCCTCGTTTTCATCTCTTTTTCGTTCTCCCCTTACCTTGCTCAATTTTGCCAAAGCGTCAAAAACAGTCTTCATCGATGGCCTTTTGTCTGGATGAACATCAAGACAACGACAAGTCAGCTCTGTGATATCTGATGCAGTTTGATCATCAACCTCTTTGAAGCTTTTATGAACCAAATGAGTTCTGCAAAACATAACCTCTTCTACGACTGGCTCATATTGAGAATAACTAAATTCAAACTCTTTTTTCATTATCAACTCCATCAGTAAAAGACCAAATATATAAACATCAGATTTCATCGTCCGCTTACCTGCATTGATCCGGGAAATTAGATAAGAACTGTCCACAATATACAAATATGAGTAAATTTTCCATACAAGGAAGCTCAAGAGTCAACAACAACAACAACAACTACCCAGTATAATCCCACCAAGTGGGGTCTGGGGAGGGTAGGATGTACGCAGTCTTACCTCTACCCTGGGAGGGTAGGGAGACTGTTTTCGATTGACCCTCGGCTAAAGAAGGTGAAAGAAGTTCTGATAGCAATGATAGCAAGACAAATAGTTAGAAAACAAAATCGGAGATAACAACACAGAATATGAAAGAAGTACCGATAACAAGTAATAGCAAGATAGTATATTTAGAGAGATAAGTCCAAGGCAACACATGAGAATATGACGAAGTCCTGCTAGCAAACTACGGAATTACCGAAGGTAAGAAGTAACAAAACAAGACACACAGCTATAGCAAACTAAGGGAAACAAAGGATACCATACTAGCACTAATTAATATTATCGAACTAGGGAAGACAAAGGGAAACTCACGACTACCTACTAATCCTAACTTGTTCGTACTGAGATACTGAGGAAGGAAAAAGGTAAAATGCAAAGAAGTAAAACAAAAGTGGTGGGCTTTAATAAAGGAAATCTGGCAGTAGATGAAGCATTATGTATCATGCGTTGCACAGACAATTATAACTTTGATCTATAGCATGAAAACATCAAAGATGACAAAGTCTGAGCAAACATGCCTCTTCCTAAAACCTCTGGAGCTTCCCTGCCAACATGATACAGACGAGGAATTTCAGAATACTTGTTGACATGATAGTAAACAGCACCGAAATCAAACACTTTAATATTCACTTCCTGCAAGCAAAAACAATATAATGTAGTAACTCGTTAAGAATCTTCAGAAAGTCGATAGAGAAGACGACCAAGGGCTCAAACTCAACCGCATTTATCATAATGCATGAAGCAGTAATACTGCCAACTGCAATCCTCTTTTCATGCAGCCATGCCAAGAGGTCTGCAAGTTGAGTTGCCACTCTTATCCGATTATCCCATACAAATGCACCTGACGAACAAAAGATAACGTACGGATGTGAAGAAGCACATAAAATTCACACTAATTAAACAGCCATCCAATAACTTATATAAATACCATCCAGAAGCACATGAGACAAATCCGCGAAAAATTCTTCTTCATAGACAGCTGCAAGCCTCCTCTCACAACAGTATGTAGACAACTTCGCCAAATATGGATGTGCACTTGCTGTTTCATATAACTCAATCTCATCCTACAAAAGAATCCCTGCATCATTCATTAAACCCAATATAATAGACAAGAACATCAAATTTAAATGTATCTGAACATACACAAAATTTCAGTGGACGAATAGAACGTAGTTGGTCCCTAATACGGAGAAAATCCCATGTTTTTACAATCACCGGTCGTTTTTCAGATCCTTTAGTAATGGTTCCACTGAACAATCTTCCTGAATGAGTCGTATGAATCAAGTTCGCAGTCTTGAAGTCAGTAATCTTTTCTAACTCGGAGTAGCTGCAATGCTTCACCCCACCATCTATCACCGGCAGAATTGGGAACTCAAAGATGCATTTCGCGACCAGAGAAGACAGTCAGAGAAGAAACACTAACATGGTGGTGTTGGGATCTAAATAACATGATGCATGCGGTAACTAAGAATACAAAGCTTGGTGGATGATAAATCACGATGACAAAAAAAAAAATATACTAAACTTCAGGTCAAAGAGAAAGCTGGAGTAAGTAGCTTTTAGATTTTATAAAGGACAGGGTTCAACTTTATCAACAAAAAAAAATGGTATTGCGAAAAGGGAGAAGGAAGAACTTTTGAAGTTTGCAAAGGCAATTCTTTCATCAAATTAACCACAACTTCTTGTAAATTTATTACACTAAAGTTTATTTTACTTGAGGTTGTCAAAAACTCATTTAAGGCGCACTTAAGCTCTAAAAAGAGTTCAGGAAAGGTGCTTCACCTCGCTTATGTTGCACTTCAGTGTAGGCAAGGCACTAAGGCGTGTGCCTCATTGCTAGTGATTTCTATCTTGAATAGAGTTGTAATAAACAACAAATATAATCAGCAAAGAAGTGTATTATATTGCCCCCCTTTTTTTTTTATTAAAGCTTACACTTTAATTGCGAGTTGCACTTAACCCAATAGACTTAGAGCACTTTTTAGAGTTTTTTTTACCGTTGGCAACACTGATTTAACTACAAAATTAGACTCTTCTACAAAGTGAATTTTCGTTATCTCTTTCGTAAAATTTGCTAAAACATGCTATTAATTTTATTTGATGAAATTATTGATAAGTACATTGAAAGCTTTTATTTGTTTTATATTGGAATTTCTGATTTAGGGTATACGCCCCCTTGCTATAAATATTGGTCTTAATATAGTGATTTTTAACTCTTTTCTTATTGTCTTTTATTTGTAAATAATTGTAACTTGCTATTTCTTAACACAAACATATTTTATATTCTGTCAAATTTCTTAGAGTTGAAAAATTTTAAAAATTGATTTATTTGTTCAATTTTAACAAAACCTTGACTTCGCTGAAGTAATATTTGTTTAAATTAAATAGATAAATTGTTTTTGAAAAATAGAAGTGAATAGCTTTTTTGTTCTTTTTTAAGAATATGTGACAACAACAACAACAACAACAAGACCAGTAATATTTTCGAGGGTAAAATGTACTCACCTTTGTCTCTGCTCTGGAATGGCAGAGAGGTTGTTTCCAAATAGACCCTTGGCTAGAGAGTGGATGGAAAAAAAAAGGTAGTGGTGACAAGAAGTAGGAATAAAAACAAGATAAATAGAACGAAGTCAAGAAAGTAGTTAAACTCTGGTAGTAAATGCCAATGAATAAAAGGATATCATACTAACACTAATACTAGAGAACAGAGTAAACAAAGAGAAACGGTCGACTGCCTACCAGCCTTCTACCCTAATCTTCGACCTCCACACCCTCCTATCTAGGCCATGTCCTCAGTCAGGTCTTGTTGCGCTATGTCCCGCTTGATAACTTCTCCCCGAGACTTTTTAGGCCTACATCTACCCCTCCTAATACCCACTGACCTCTCGCACCTTCTGATTGTGGTTTCTATACTTCTCCTCTTAACATGCCCAAACCATCTCAACCTTGCTTGTCGCATCTTATCCTCCATACGGGCTACTTCCACCTTATCCTGAATAATTTCATTCCTAATCTTATCCAACCGGGTATGCCTACACTTGCACCTTAACATCCTCATTCGGCTACTATTATCTTTTGGACATGAAGATTCTTAATAGGCCAACACTCTACTCTATACAGCATAGTCGGTCTAACTACCACCTTGTAAAACTTGCCTTTAAGTTTCAACAACACATTCTTATCTCACAAGACACCGAAAGCGTGCCTCCACTTCATCCATCATGCTTTAATATGGTGCGTGACATCCTCATTGATCTCCCTGTTACCTTATATTATAGATCTAAGGTACTTGAAACTACCTCTCTTGGGGATGACTTGTGTATCAAGCCTCACCTCCATATCAACTTCCTGGGTAACGTTGTTGAACTTACATTCCAAGTATTCCATCTTGATCCTGCTCAACTTGAAACCCTAAGACTTGAGGGTCATCCTCCAGACCTCCAGCCTCTCGTTAATACCGCCCTGTGTCTCGTTAATAAGAACAATGTCATCATCAAATAACATACACCATGGCACCTCTCCTTGAATGTGTCGCGTCAATGCGTCCATCCCCAAGGAAAATAGATATGTGACCTTGGTAAAAGATATGGATATGCTGAATATAAAATGACTTTATTTTAAAATCACGCTATGAATAAAAATGACAAAATGAAAAAAAAAAAAAAGATGCAATCAAATCCTTCATGTAGTTCTCTGGACCGCTTATACTATTGACTATCATCGTCTTAAAGCTCATTTGGCCAGGTTGCCAATAACTGCTTGTTTTGAAAGTGCTTTTCAAAAAGTACTTTTATAAAATACTCCACCTATTTATTGTCTTTTATAGTGCTGATATTATTTGTCTGGTTTCTATTATTGTTACGGATATTTTGTCTCTGAGCCGAGGGTCTCCCGGAAACAACCTCTCTACCCCTCCGGGGTAGGGGTAAGGTATGCGTACACTCTACCCTCTCCATACCCCACTAGTGGGATTATTACTGGGTTGTTGTTGTTGTACTTTGACAAATTACTTCCTCTGTTTCAATTTATGTGAACGTGTTTGACTGGGCATGGAATTTAAGAAAAAAGAAAGACTCTTTAACTTGTCGTGTAAAATGAGGTATATATATTTTGTATGGCTATAATTGCGTAAAGGTAAATTGTGTCCAAATATGAAAAGGGGACATTCTTTTGGGCATTGACTAAAAAAAAATAGATTCACATAAATTGAAATGGAAGGAATAGCAGTTTATGTTTGTCCAACTCATTCACGTAGTGCTTTCGCAAGCAAATTGTGTTTGGGCAATCTTTCTAAAAAGTACTTCTAAGTATCAAATTAGGAAAAAAGACAATTTAGGTTCACTTCGCAATTAGTACTATTTAAAAGGAAAAAAAAATCAACATATTTAGTATAAAAAATTTCAATTCAAATATAATATATAAAATATAACAACAACAACAACTACCCAGTCTAAAATACATACATAATATTGGCATGATAATTTCAATATATTAAAATACAACTTCGAATCTTGGTCTGGACCTCTGAGCCTGCATTATAGCTAAAGGTATTCTTCAACAATAAATTAAACTAGTCTAGCATGATTAATCACATTTGGGAAAGGAAAAGTAGTAAATGACATAAAAACAAGAGAAAGGGTGTGAAAATGAATGTTATAAACACAATGACATATATAAGCACAACACAACACAATATTAGCGATTCCTCAAACTCAATCGAATATAAACACTAGATCCATCTGGATAATAATAATATAGCAAGAGAGAGGAGAGGAAAAACCTAGAGTACTTCGAGCAGGAATGCCGAAAATCTTGTTGCATAGAGCGATTAAATTCTTTACCAAGCATAGGGTTATGCAAATCTGGACACAAATCCTCGTTGAAAGGTTGGTAAAAATAAGGTAAATCACGGCATTCCTTCAACTTTTCTCGCATCATCTGAATGCAGCAACTCCCTTTCATCTCCTCCTCTCTCATCTCAGCGTCTGTCATCTTCCAAATTTCTAGGAGACCACAACCAAAAGGAATTAGAGTCCCTTCTTTTATATCCCGTGGGAGGACTTTCAAATTTCCTATACTTTTGTTGAGCCATCTTTTTCTCGCATTTTGGTCGGCAAACAAGTTATCCCGGGAAATTATAAAATATTATTATAAAAAATATATTATATCTCACCTAACATCTCATTATTAATATACTAGATTCAAAATATCATAATACAAGAAAATAATAAATAATTTATATATTAATTCACTACTACAAATCCGGCAAAAACCGATTGCTTGAAAGCGCAAGTTCCTCTAAATTTGGAAGATTGTCACATATATTTCCAGAAAGTTTCCCATAAAGATTGTTCTTTGTTAGACCAATTTGTTTCAGTGATGACTGGTTAAACATGGTTGGTGGTATAGATCCTATAAGCTTATTATCTTGCAGGTCTATGGAAGTCAGGCAACAAAGACTAGTGATTTCTTGAGGTATTTCTCCACCAAGTAAATTGCCTCGTAGTCCCAAATCCTTTAGCTTTGTTATATATATTAAAAAGGGATGGAGGGATATTACCAGAAAATTGGTTAAACGAAAGGTACAAGGAATGGAGGTTTGGTAACAGGCCGAAAAATAACGGGATTGCACCAGTAAAGTTGTTATTCATGACATTGATCATTTTCAATCTCCTCAAACGAGCCAACTCCTCAGGCAAACTCCCATAGAAGCTATTGTTTCTGATATCGAGGGAAATGAGAAACGAGAGGTTTCCAAGTTGTGGTGGAACCATTCCTTTAAGGTTCATATTAGAAATATTTAAGGCAGTGACTCTTTGGTGGCGAGGGCCACAAGTAACTCCAACCCAACTACAAGTAGGGGTGAAAGTGGGACCAGTTTCTTGCTAAGATGTGGTGAGAATTATATAAAGAAAATAGAGATCGCAAGGTAAGAAGTGTTGTTTGATCAGTAGTGATATTGGCGATCGACAAACAAGTAGTCATTTGCTGAAGCAGCAAAAGCACAACAGCAAGATGAATACAGCCTTTCGCCATTACACTTTGGAAGACTCTCTTCACAAATATGTGTTTTGAAGTCATTGCTCATTGGATATTCATGATTTCTAGGAGTAAATTATAGAAACTTAAGAAATATATTATATCTCACCTAACATCTCATTATTAATATATTAGATTCAAAATATCATAATACAAGAAAATAATAAATTATTTATTAATTAATTATAAATTTTGGGCAACACAGATCTTTTTTACACAACTAAGCGCAAAGTCTTTCGGTTGGTATAAATGAAGTATCAAAAGTTTAGGTTAATCATCGTATGAGTAATAAATCGATTTTCTATTTTTCTGGAGAATACAATGATATAAACTAATTTTAGTTTATCAAGATTCTAATATGTAGATAGATGAGGTTAAGCTATTGATGATAAGTTAGTATTCTGTTTTAATGATCTAACAAACTTTTACATGAAGGACGAGAAAGAGGACCTGATATGTAAACGGTATAACCAGTCATCTTCAACTCCAGGAATTTCGGACAATACACTGCTGAACAAAGAGGGACCAGTTGGAGGACTTGATCCCTCGTCAGACTCACAAACGAAAGTACAGGTCAACTCTACAGCTGTAAAAAGCTATGGCAGAAAAGTGACTGCCGCTACTGTACACGCTACAGTGCAGTAGTCACTTCCC
Organism: Nicotiana undulata; assembly: GCA_005239495.1. NCBI lineage: Eukaryota > Viridiplantae > Streptophyta > Magnoliopsida > Solanales > Solanaceae > Nicotiana > Nicotiana undulata. The sequence goes on from ML286771.1 coordinate 146,673, forward strand.
ATTGGTTGAGGCATGTACCTTCAAGATATGGGACATCCTTCTTGGACTATGCTAAGGGTTTAAATATCTTGATGGAAGAAGAACAATCATTCACTTGAGCATATACTAAGAATTCTCTCAAGCATTAAGTGTTCTCAAGCATTAAATACCCAAGTGCTTCAAGAGCAAGAAGACAATTCCACTAAGACGGACCAGTTTCATCATGTGTTGTTAGTGTCCTTAGTTGAGTTGTAATCTTGTGTTTTGTTTTCATTGTATCCTACCAGCTTGTGTAGAAGCAATTAGTCAGGAATCTTTTAACCGTTTGTTCATCCATACTTGTGTGTGACTATAGCTAGTCATAGGTCAAAGTCTTTGTAACTAGTAAGTAACAAAGTGTCTTGTATTGAGTATTACAAGTTAGAGTGTTGAAGTCTTTGTAAGTTAGTCCTTACAAAGTGGCTTGTAATAGTTTAGATTACAAGTTAGTGAAGTTGAAATCCTACAAGTGTAGGCCGTGGTTTTTGTCCCCTTGAGTGGGATTCTTCCACGTAAAAATCCTCTGTCACTTTTGTTATACCCCATTTTAATACGGGTCAAATTAGAGTATAACATATTGGTAATTCTGAAAGTTTAATTAATTAAATAGTCGCCACCTAATTATTTTAAAGGTGAATTAGGACACCAATTTTAGCTAAGTAATGCTTAAAATTAACTCTGTTTTATATGGTCTGCTTAGTTTTAGAAATTCTAGGTAAGGGTTCTAGTTATCTCAAAAGGAAGGGGTAAGGCACCTTTTAAAATCCATTAAAAATGATTAACCGGCCAAACTTAGGTTAATAAGTGTTAAATAATTTATCGAAAACATTTAAGATATTACAAGACAATATATAACTTACAACTGAGTAGTTTAAACTTTGAAGAATATTTTAAGTAAAAACGTTAATAGCTAATTAATATGTGCATATATGGATTTGGAAGCAAACTACAATTTTGTCTTGAAAAAAACGTCACTAACAGCAAGAAAGAAAAGAAAAGGTATTTGGCCAATTCCATTAGTTAAAAGTTTCACTGCTCTTTTTTAATAAGATATTTGGCCAAAATCAAAATTGTAAATTTACACGATAAAATTAATCGTCAATAATAAAATAAACTCCAAACAAAACTGAATCACATAATGAAATTTAGACAAAGTAAATAAAGAATAATGAAAGCCGCCATAGGCGACTCCAAGCGTTTCGCTTGTTTTCTTGCTATCAGGTGCATTCTAAGGAAGACGGTATAGGATGTGATGACTCCATGCTCGGGTAGTGTTGAGTCTCTCCTGAGACTCTTCGGCTCAGGTGTGTATGACATGCAAAGAAAAAGGAAGTAAAAGATTAGCAGACAACTCATATTTGGAAAAAATACACACACTAAATTATTAGGTAAATAAGAAAAATAATTTTAGCTCATCCACGCAGGTTTGCACCAAAAGAGTAAGTCATACATGAATGCTTTTTAGACCAAGTTTCCAACTGTTAAAGTTTAAAGAATTCCAAATACATGCATCACGTACCCACTTGCTTTAAGCATTGAGGTCTCTTAACAGATTCATCTTTAACAAAGAAATAATCTTTTCCATTCAATTAGACCAAAGACACATACTTAAACAAAGAATCCAGATACCATCATTGACACCCAATTTAACTATATAAACATCAAGTAGTATTCCATTCTAACATGAAAAAGTTTTGTGGCTGATTCTTAGAAAAAATGAGGATTCATTTTATCATTACAACTAAATGAATCAAAAGAGGTTACCATTTATTTAAACCTCATCAGTAATAACTAATGAAAGCAAACACTAAAAGGAGTGCTATTTTAAGTTGAGCAGAAATTAATTAAACCTATTGGCATGGCCTTTAAGTTTCAAGAAAAATCTAAAGTCCCGTTTTTCTACTAGAAAGCAGCAAGAAAAGTTACATTAGCACTTCAACAAAACAGGTTTGTCTAACATAAATAAAGATCTCTTAACTTTATCGAGTCAAGGTCCTATGTTGGTGATTTCTGTAATAGCAATATACAACTTTTAATGATATGACCCTATGATAACAAGTTTTGACAGAGAAAGATACTTTCAATTCAACAGAGAAACTCGGCGAAGAAAGATCTAGAACATGATATCTACGTTATAAATAATTAAAAAGATAAAAAAATATTAAGTTAACATATAGGATCATTCTTAACCATTGAAAGGACTTTATAACATGTTCCTATTGAGCTTTTGAATACAAAACTGATACGTACATGATTTTTGTTATAGCACTTGATCTTAAATTTATATGTGCCCAACAACAGAATACTTGCCAAAGGACTCTAAATATGATTTCTAAGTTTATCAAAGTAAAAGATTTTAGCCTAACTTCAAAGTGTGATGATGTCAACAACCAGTTATTAATTCACATAAACTTATCAACAAACATTTATCCTTCATATTTCAGTAGTTCATGGCCCAAACAACAGTCTTTTAAGACACGATTTATGTATTCAAGTCAATAAAGGAGAGGTCCACATGTGATTTTTAACAAAACTAATATGCATAAAACAACAAGCCTAAAACAGAATGACATAAAAATTATCAACAAAAAGCATGTCATATGTCTAACAAAACAACAGAGAACTAAAGGCCTAATGCCGAACACGCCATAAATTCTAGAAACTAACAGCTCTCGAAGCAAACACGCACCGAATACCAAACATGCTATAATCAGAACCAAACGATAGCGAAGGAGAAGAAGATACGGACCTTTTGCAGGGCAGCGAACCGAGGCGGAGATCTAAGGTGCACTATCAAACTCCGACCTCGGACTTACTATCTTGAACCAACGTTAATCGCTGGGACAAATAAATAAAAATGCTTATGTTTTGGTTAGAAACCAACAGAATTGAGAGATTAAAAGAAGGAGCTTTTTGAGAGGTAAAAGATGGCGGCTAAACAAAAGTAAAAGGAGGGGAGCTGAAGCCTTCAACTTTTTGGTAAAAGTGGGCGGCCCAACCATCTCCTTTATAACAGCTCAAAACAATAGTATTTATAGGGAAAAAACATTTGAATTTCGGATTTCAAAATAAGTCAAATGGAGTCATTTGAATTCGATTTTTGATCAGACAAATGAAAAACTCAGACTTTTCAGTGAGGTTGCAGGGAAATTGAGCCAAAATCTGGTGCAAAGAGACGTTGGGTCAAGGTAAGGACGAATTTTGTGTGAAAATGGTGTGTACTTCTTCTGTCCAAAGCTGAAAAGTACTGAATTTTGACATGAAAGAGGAAAAAGGAAGAAGAAGGGGAGGAGCATTTTTTTTAGGGAGATACGTTGATGTCTTTTACTAGGGAGATACGTGCCGAATCTACCCCTCGGACCACAATTGCGCCCGAAACTCCGAACTCTACACCTGAGGACTCGCAACTAGCCAAAAGGGGTATAATTAAATCAATGCATGCACAATGTGGGAAGTTATCTTAGTTATTCAATAAAATACCTATTCTTGAAGAATTCCCAAATTCCAACCCCGGTCCCACATGCTAAATTTCCGAAAATTCTCGAAGGGATCACTCACCCATAGCCTAAGGATCATTAAGGTGTAATTTTTACTTGAATTCATGGTCTAAAATGGAAAATCACAAAACCCTCAAGAGCCCTAAAGTTACTACCTAATTCTATGATTTTAGATAATATAGTAGGGAATTTAACTAGGAATTAATATTTGAGACTAGTAAAACCATGGAATTTACTTACCTCAATAACAATGGTGGAAGGTTCCTTGAAGAGCTCTTTAAAAACTTGAGGAGGAAGATGAAAATGGAGGAAATAGGCTAAGTCCCGTATTTAATAAAACTGCCAAGGAATTTCTTTACTGCGATCGCGACAGGGGCCCTGCGATCGCAAAGGCCAACTGGCCAGACCTCTACGATCGCGAAGAGTAACTGTGCCCAGCCCTGGCTTGGCACTATGCGATCGCGACAATGGGGCTATGATCGCGAAGGCATGGAGTCCGGCCTTCCACGATGGCGAAGAGGAAGTTGCGATCGCAAAGAACAATCAGCAGCCCAGCCCAAATCCTTCTCTGCGATCGCGACCCACCTTCTGTGATCGCAGAGAAGGAAATCAGACAGCAAAAATCTGGTTTTTCCAACTTAGCTCCCGGGGGTCCAAAACTCACCCAAGCCCCTCGGAACCCCGTCCAAAAGCACCATCAAGTCTGTATTCATGATATGGACTAGATCGAACTTCCGGAACGCGAAAAACAACAACGAAACTCAGAATTCAACCCCAAAACTAAATTGAATCAAGCTTAAGAACTTAAGATTCTAGAATTCATTTCAATGCGCCGAACCGACCTATACTACTCGGAATGATTTCAAATTTTGCAGACAAGTCATAAATGACATAAGAGAACTATTCCCGATTTCGGAATTTCATTCGGACCTAGGTAACATAAAATCACATTCCAAGCCAAATTTCAAATTCTATGAAAATCCTCAAAACTTCATTAACTCTAAATTTTCCTTTTTGATCTGAAACCCGTCAAATCAAGTCCGTTTCTTACCAAATTTCACACATAACTTAAATAACATATATTGAACCTGCTCCGGGCTCCGGAACCATAATACGGGACTGGCAGCACAAGTTTCACATCGAGGTTTATTTTCATAAGCCTTTAATATTTTCAGAAAATAATTTTCTTTAAAAATTTATTTCTCGGACTTGGGTCCTCGAAATTCGATTCCGAGCATACGCCCAAGTCCCATATTTTCCTACGGACCTTCGGGGACCGCCAGATCGCGGGTCTGGGTCCGTTTACCAAAAATGTTGACCAAAGTCAACTTAATTCAATTAATTATCATAAATTCAAATCTTTATCAAGTTTTCACATAAAGGCTTCCCGGCTATGCGCCCGGGCTGCGCACGCACATTGAGGTGAGATTAACGAAGGCTTTCGGGGCCTCGAAACACAGTCATAATTAGATTTACATAAGATGACCTTTTGGGTCATCACAACCTCCCCCTCTAAAACAAACGTTCGTCCTCGAACGGACATAGAATCGTACATGAAGTGTTGAATAGCTGCGGATACCTGCTCCGCATGTCCTCCTCAGACTCCCAAGTCGCCTCATCGACTGGTTGGCCCCTCCACTGGACCTTTACGGCAGAAACTCTCTTAGACCTCAACTGGCGGTCCTGCCTATCAATAATATCAACTGGCTCCTCCTCGAAGCCCAACTTCTCATCTAATTGAATAGTGCTGAAATCAATCATGTGAGAAAAATCGGCATGATATCTTCGGAGCATGAATGCATGAAAAACCGGATGAACTCTTGATAAGGCGGGAGGTAAAGCGAGCTCATAAGCAATCTCCCTGACTCGCCTCACCACCTCGAAAGGGCCTATAAACCTGGGGCTCAACTTGCCCTTCTTCCCGAATATCATAACGCCCTTCATCGGCGAAACCTTCAACATAACCTTATCTCTCTCCATAAATGCTATATCACGCGCCCGCTGATCTGCGTAACTCTTCTGTCTGGACTGAGCCGTGCGGAGTCTCTCCTGAATAATCTTCACCCTATCCAAAGCATCTCTCGCCAGATCTGTGCCATATAACTTGGCCTCGCCAGGCTCAAACCACCCAATAAGAGAACGACATCGCCGGCCATATAAAGCCTCGAATGGAGCCATCTTGATGCTGGACTGATAACTGTTATTGTATGAAAACTCCGCCAAAGGCAAGAACTGGTACCACCGACCGCCAAAATCAATCACACAAGCCCTAAGCATATCCTCGAAAATTTGAATTGTACGCTCCGACTGACCATCAGTCTAAGGGTGAAATGCTAAGCTGAGATCTATCTGAGTGCCCATCTCACAGTGAAATGCTCTCCAGAAGTGCGAGGTGAACTGAGGACCTCAATCTGATATAATGGACACTAGCACAATGTGCAACCGGACTATCTCCCGAATATAAATCTGGGCCAGCCTCTCTGTAGTATAAGTAGTAGCCACAGGAATAAAATGCGCCGATTTGGTCAATCTATCCACAATGACCCAACCCGCTTCAACCTTCCGCAAAGTCCGAGGCAACCCAACCACGAAGTCCATGGTGATGCGCTCCCATTTCCACTCAGGAATGGGCATCTGCTGAAATACGCATCCTGGCCTCTGGTGCTCGCACTTGACCTGCTAACAATTGAGACACCTAGCCACATACTGCACTATATCCTTCTTCATACGCCTCCACCAGTAGTGTTGCTTCAAATCATGGTACATCTTCGTCGCACCCGGATGAACAGAATACCGAGAACTGTGCGCCTCTTCTAGAATTCTCTTCCTCGGGCCATCAATATTAGGAACACATAAACGACCCTGGAGCCTCAAAACACCATCCTCGCCCAAAGTAACCTCCTTGGCCCTGCCCTGGACCACTGTATCCCGAAGCTCTGCAAGGCATGGGTCATTAAACTGTCGAGCCTTAATCTCTCCCAACAATGAAGATTGAGCAACTACATGAGCCAAAACTCGACGAGGCTCTGAAAGGTCCAATCTCACAAGGCGATTGGCCAAGGACTGAATGTCCAAGGCTAAAGGTCTCTCCTCATCTGCAATGTAGGCCAAGCTACCCATACTCGTTTCCCTCCTGCTCAAAGCATCTGCTACTACATTCGCCTTGCCTGGGTGATACAAAATAGTGAGATCATAGTCTTTTAACAACTCAAGCCATCTCCGCTGTCTCAAATTAAGGTCCCTCTGCTTGAATAAGTGCTGCAAACTGCGGTGGTCAGTGTAGACCTCACATGACACACCATACAAATAGTGCCGCCAAATCTTCAAAGCATGAACAATCGTCGCCAACTCTAAGTCATGCACAGGATAATTCTTTTCATGAACCTACAGTTGGCGCGAAGCATAAGCAATAACCCTGCCATCCTGCATCAACACACATCCCAACCGGACGCGTGAAGTGTTGCAATACACGCTATACATCCCAAAATCGGAAGGCAACGTCAGAACTAGTGCCGAGGTCAAAGCTGACTTGAGCTTCTGAAAGCTCGCCTCACACTCGTCGGACCACCAAAACGGGGCATTCTTCTAAGTCAATCTGGTCAATGGAGCTGCAATAGAAGAGAACCCTTCCACAAATCGACGATAATAGCCTGCTAGGACCAAGAAACTCCCGATCTCTGCAACTGAAGTAGGACACGGCCAACCCTGAACCGCCTCAATCTTCTGAGGATCAACCTTGATACCTTCTCCGGATACCACATGCCCCAAAAATGCCACGAAATCTAACCAGAACTCGCACTTGGAGAACTTAGCATACAACTTATGTTCCCACAAGGTCTGGAGCACAACTCTCAAATTCTTCTCATGCTCACCCAGGCTTCGCGAATAAATCAAGATGTCATCAATGAAGACGATGACAAAGGAATCAATATACGGCCTGAATACCCTATTCATCAAGTCCATGAATGTTGCTGGGGCATTAGTTAAACCAAAGGACATCACCAGGAACTCAAAATGGCCATATCTGGTACGAAATGCAGTCTTCGGAACATCTGAAGCCCGAATCTTCAACTGATGATAACCCGATCTCAAATCAACCTTGGAAAACATACGAGCACCCTGCAACTGGTCAAATAAATCATCGATGCGCGGTGGAGGATACTTATTCTTAATAGTAACCTTATTCAGCTGGCGGTAATTAATACACATCCGCGTAGACCCATCCTTCTTCTTCACAAATAGGACTGGAGCACCCCACGTCGACACACTCGGCCTGATGAACCCCTTAGCCAAGAACTCCTCAAGTTTCTCCTTTAACTCTTTCAACTCCTTAGGATCCATACGATACGGGGGAATGGAAATATGCTGAGTATCTGGAGCTAAGTCAATACAGAAATCAATATCTCGATCTGGAGGCATGCCTGGAAGATCTGAAGGAAATACATCTGAAAACTCTCGCACCACCGGCAGTGAATCAATGGTCGAAGAGTCAGCGGTGGTGTCCCGCACATAAGTAAGGTAAGCCAAACAACCCTTCTCGACCATATGCCGAACCTTCATGAAGGAAATGACCCGGCTGGAGGCACTAACTGAAGAACCTCTCCACTCTAGCCTAGGCGACTCAGGCATGGCTAAAGTGACTGTCTTGGCATGGCAATCTAACACAGCATGATAAGGAGATAGCCAATCCATGCCTAGGATAACATCAAAATCAATCATATCTAGCAATAAAAGATCTGCTCTAGTATCAAAACCGCAGAAAGCGATCACACAAGACCGATAGACCCGGCCTACTACCACAGAATCGCCCACAAGAGTGGACACATATATAGGAGAACCCAAGGACTCACGAGGGACATCTAGAAAATGAGCAAATAGTACTGAAACATATGAATATGTGGATCCTAGATCAAATAGTACCGAAGCATCTCTACCACATACTGAGATAATACCTGTAATTACGGCATCTGAGGCCACCACATTTGATCTGGTCGGAATGGCGTAAAATCTGGCTGAGGCTCCTGCAGACTGCCCAGAGTAAACAGGAACTAACTAACCTCCTCCTGAATAACCTCCCCCTCTAGGATGACCCCTGCCGACCTGTCCTCCACCTCTAGGTGGCCGTACTGCTGGTACTGAACTCCTAGGCTGATAACTCTACTGCACTGCGTTGCCCCGATACCTGGGACAATATCTCCACGTATGACCCGGCTCCCCACACTCGAAACAACCTCCTGGCACTATAGCCCGCTGCCCTAAAGAGGAAGAACCCTGAATAGCCGGAGGGCGGTGTGAACCCTCTGGTAAGGCACTAAAGTAGGAACTAGAGGATCTCTGATTACTGGAATAATTGCTGGGTGCACTCTAGATGGCTGGAGGATGATAGGAACGCTCTGGCATGGCGCCGAACTGAGGCCTCACTGAACCACCTCGAGGGGGTAGTGGGGGTGCTGACTATGAAAGTTTTTTGGGCTGACCACCCCCGAACTGACCCCTGCTCCTAGCTGAAGCATCCCTGAGCTCTCCTAAGAACCTGACCCTTTTGTCTCGCTGACCCTGCTGACCCTGTTCCCTGATCCTCAACTGATACCCCTCAATTCGTCGAGCTATCTCGACTACAAGCTGGTAGGGGGTACCCATCTCGACCTCTCGAGCCATAGAGGCCCTAATACCTGGATGCAAGCCTGCCACAAACCGCCGCACCCTCTCGGCATCAGTAGGCAATATCATAAGGGCATGGCTAGATAACTCAGAAAATCTACCCTCATAATCAGTCATTGACATCTGCCCCTGCTCTAGTCGCTCAAACTGACCCCGTAGATCCTCCCTCTCAGAAGGTGGAATGTATCTGTCTAGAAATAGCTGAGTGAACTTATCCCAAGTGACAGGAAGAGAATATGCTGGTCTATTGAGAATATATGACTGCCACCACCTGTGAGCTCTGCCCTCTTATTGAAATGTGGTGAAGTCCACTCCACGGGACTCCAAAATACTCATGTTGTGTAGTATGTCCCTGCACCTATCAATGAAATCCTGAGCATCCTCACCCCGCTCACCCCGCTCACCCTGCTCACCCCTGAAGACTGGAGGGCGAAGTCGGGTCCATCTATCCAACATCTTCTGCTGGTCACCCTCTGCAACTGGCCTGGGCTCTGGGGCTGCTACCACGGGTTGAACCCCACCCACGGGCGGTGTGCCCGGGGTATGACGTGCTGCTGCTGCCTGACCTGTGGCCTGAGCGGTAGGGGTATGGACTCCCCCTCCCGCCTGAGAAGTAGCAGGGTCGGCTGGAAATAAACCAGCCTGGGACATAGTGTCCATGAATCTCAGTATACGGCCCATAACCTCCTAGAAGCTTGGCCCCGTCATGAAATCCACTGGAACAGGTGCTACTGGAGGCACCTCATCCTGCTCCTCCATAATAAGGTCCTATGGTGGTTCCATTAGTGTAGCTTTAGGATGCCCTCGTCCCCTGCCTCGAGTAGGTGCTCTACCCCTGCCTCTACCCCGACCTCGGGCGGCTGAGGCAGCGGCATCTCCCGGACCAGGAACATCGGATGCACGCGTCCTCACCATCTGTGAGAGAATAGAAGAATAAGTTGAGTACATCATAGATTGCACGACAGGATATGAATAAAGGGAAGTTTCCTAACACCCCATAGCCTCCTGAAGATAAGTACGGATGTCTCCGTACCGATCCGCAAGACTCTACTAGGCCTACCCGTGACTCGTGAGACTTACGTGAACCTACGACACTGATACCACGTTGTCACGACCCAGAATCCTATTCCAGGTCGTGATGGCGCCCAACGACGGGGTTAGGCAAGCCAATATGAATTACACAAAGTGTTACCCTTCCCATTTGATTAAACAAGTCGATATTTACCAATTTTAAACAGTAAAACATGATGATAGCATGATACGAAAATAAAAGCATAACACTACATGGCCAAGAAATAAGCATATGTATGCCTATACAACCCAAAATCCAAAATATATACAATATGCGTGTGCCAGGAACTAGTGTCACGAGCGTCATGGGAATACTAACGGAATATACAAAAGGTAATAACATATACAAATCCACAGTCTGGATGAAATAGACGGGGAAAACAACAAAAGCAAATGAAACTCTATGGTGCTACTGGAAATCGCCAGAGGAAGCAGCTCACCGTGAAGTCAAGTCCACTAGCTCAGGGTCTAGTTCCGGTACAATAACCAGAAGCACCGGCCTCAGTACCTATACGGTTAAGTACAGAAGTGCAGCATGAATACATATTAAAATAAATATGTACCCAGTGAGTATCCCGCCTAAACTCGAAGAAGTAGTGACGAGAGGTCGAATCGACACTCACTAAGGTCCATCAATAATAACATATGATAGAATATAATGAAATACAGGAGGCATGTCAGGAAATAAGCAACAAGTACATATCAAGAGCAGAAATCCAAACAACTACTGAATTAAGCAATAATGCATTTTCAAGGGTAAGACCACCAAAACGAAACTATAATCACCAAGTCTTAGAATCCGCCGTGGCGTACGGCCCGCTCCCATAAGGTACCTTCTAAACTCGTCGTGGTGTACGACCCGATCCCATATGTGTACAATACCTCTGAACTCCACCGTGGCGTACGGCCCGATCTAATATATATCACAAATACTTTTCAACACTGTCGTGGCGTACGGCCCGATCCCATATTCATTTCAATTACTTTTCAACTCTGTCGTGGCGTACGGCCCGATCCCATATATATTTCAAATTACTTTTCAACTCTGTCGTGGCGTACGGCCCGATCCCATATATATTTCAAAATACTTTTCAACTCTACCGTGGCGTACAACCCGATCCCATATATATTTCAAAATTCTTTTCAACTCTGCCACGGCGTACGACCTAATCCCATATATATTTTAAAATACTTTTCAACTCTGTTGTGGCGTATGGCCCGATCCCATATATACTTCAAAATACTTTTCCACAACAAATTCCTTTCCACTCAACGATTTTCCATAAAGACTTAGAGGAACAATACTATACAAAACATAATCTCATAGTACATATGGCGTCACAATGAATCATATAAAGCATTGCAAGGAAGAATATACGGCATTACGAGGAAGCATATAAGGCATGATGTGGGCCTAACTACCCGGACATAACAATGATAGCCCCTACGTACGGACTCTCGTCACTTGGTGCGTACGTAGACCTCAAACAATTTAAACATAGCATATACATCACCTATGGGGACAATTCCCTATTACAAGGTTAGAAAGGAGACTCACCTCGTGCCGAATCTACCCCCCGGACCACAATTGCGCCCGAAACTCCGAACTCTACACCCGAGGACTCGCAACTAGCCAAAAGGGGTATAATTAAATAAATGCATGCACAATGTGGGAAGTTATCTTAGTTATTCAATAAAATCGCTATTCTTGAAGAATTCCCAAATTCCAACCCCGGTCCCACATGCTAAATTCCTGAAAATTCTCGAAGGGATAACTCACCCATAGCCTAAGGATCATTAAGGTGTGATTTCTACTTGAATTCATGGTCTAAAATGGAAAATCACAAAACCATCAAAAGTCCTAAAATTACTACCTAATTCTATGATTATAGATAATTTAGTAGGGAATTTAACTAGGAATTAATGTTTGAGACTAGTAAAACCATGGAATTTACTTACCTCAATAACAGTGGTGGAAGGTTCCTTGAAGAGCTCTTCAAAAACTTGAGGAGGAAGAGGAAAATGGAGTAAATAGGCTAAGTCCCGTATTTAATAAAACTGCCCAGGAATTTCTTCACTGCGATCGCGAAGGCCAACTGGCCAGACCTCTGCGATCGCAGTAGAGGTCCTGCGATCGCGAAGAGTAATTGTGCCTAGCCCTGGCTTGGTACTATGCGATCGCGACAACGGGGTTGCGATCGCGAAGGCATGGAGTCCGGCCTTCCGCGATCGCGAAGAGGAAGCTGCGATCGCGAAGAACAATAAGCAACCCAGCCCAAATCCTTCTTCGCGATCGCGACCCACCTGCTGCGATCGCAGAGAAGGAAACCAGACAACAAAAATCTGGTTTTTCCAACTTAGCTCCCGGGGGTCCAAAACTCACCCGAGCCCCTGGAGATCCCGTCCAAAAGCACCGGCAAGTCTGTATTTATGATACGTACTCGCTTGAACTTCCGGAACGCGAAAAACAACAACGAAACTCAAAATTCAACCCCAAAACTAAATTGAATCAAGCTTAAGAACTTAAGATTCTAGAATTCATTTCAATGCGCCGAACCGGCCTATACTACTCGGAATGATTTCAAATTTTGCATACAAGTCATAAATAACGTAACGGAACTATTCCCGATTTCGGAATTTCATTCGGACCTAGGTAACATAAAATCACATTCCAAGCCAAATTTCAAATTCTATGAAAATCCTCAAAACTTCATTAACTCTAAATTTCCCTTTTTGATCCGAAACCCGTCAAACCAAGTCTGTTTCTTATCAAATTTCACAAATAACTTAAATAACATATATTGAACCTGCTTTGGGCTCCGGAACCATAATATGGGCCCGACAGCACAGGTTTCACATCAAGGTTCATTTTCATAAGCCTTTAATATTTTTAGAAAATAATTTTCTTTAAAAATTCATTTCTCGGACTTGGGTCCTCGGAATTCGATTCCGGGCATACGCCCAAGTCCCATATTTTCCTACGGACCTTCCGGGACTGCCAGATCACAGTTCCGAGTCCGTTTACCAAAAATGTTGACCAAAGTCAACTTTATTCAATTAATTATCATAAATTCAACTCTTTATCAAGTTTTCACATAAAGGCTTCCCGGCTACGCACCCGGGATGCGCACGCACATGGAGGTGAGATTAACGGAGGCTTTCAAGGCCTCGAAACACAGTCATAATTAGATTTACATAAGATGATCTTTTGGGTCATCACACAAATAGTAGGATAATTACCTTATATTATTAGTGATATTAGAAGCTTAAAGAAATAATTAGGAAGAAAGGAGGGACAAAATTGGATGTCAACAGCTTTACTTGTCTTTCTAGTAGATATCTCTGTGGAAACTAGTAGAGGACCTGATACCTCTACTGTTTGGTGGACTCTTAGAAACTATTATTTGGTATTAGAGCAGGGTCTTTCTAAATGGTTAACACCTAGAAAGGATCTGTAATGGCTGCTCAACCAAATCTCGAAGAAGGACAATCAACATATCGACCTCCTAGGTTCAACGGTCAGTACTATGGGTGGTGGAAGACTCGTATGCACGACTTCATCATGGCTGAAGATTCTGAGTTATGGGACATCATTTGTGATGGTCCTCATTTCCCTACGCACAAGGTTGGATAAACTGGTTTGGTTGTACCAAAAACCAAAAGGGACTACAATGACGCCGACTGGAAAGCTGTGGAAAAAAACTTTCGTGCAAAGAAAATTCTTGTGTGTGGCATTGGACCTGACGAATACAACAGGATCTTTGCGTGTCAATCAGCTAAAGAGATCTGGGATGCTTTGTAGACAGCTCATGAAGGAACAACACAAGTGAAGCAGTCCAAAATTGATATGCTCACCACTGAGTACGAGTTGTTCAAAATGAAGGAAGATGAATCCATACAGGATATGCATACCAGGTTCACCTCCATTATCAATGAACTTCACTCTCTAGGAGAGGTCATTCCTAGGAACAAACTTGTACGAAAAATCTTAAGTGTTCTGCCTAGTTCTTGGGAAAGAAAAGTCAATGCCATCACGGAAGCAAAGGACTTGCAGGCCTTAACAATGGATGAACTGATAGGAAATTTTAGAAAATATGAGATGAAAAGAAAAAAGGACATTAAAAGAAGGGAGCCCAAGAAGGATAAGAACTTGGTTCTTCAAGCTGAAAAACACGAGTCGAGTGAAGAAGACCACGACATGGATTATCTCACCAAGAGATTTCAGAAGATGGTTCGAAGGAACGGGAGAATACCAAGAAGAGGCAGCTCAAGCAAGCCTAGAAAACATGACCTATGTCATAAATGTGGTAATCCCAGACACTTCATAAAGGACTGCCCGCTCCTGAAGCAGGACAAAACTACAAATACAACACTGACAAAGCTGCAAAGAGGAATCTGGTCCCTGATAAGAGATTCAGCAGAAAGAGTGCAGTTGACAATGTTGTAAGACATGCTCTTGCTGCTTGGGGAGATTCATCCAGCGAATCAGAAGAGGAACCTGAAGCAGAAAACAGCTCCATGATGGCAGTTGAGAACAAGGCAAAGGAGTATGACTCATTATTTGCTATTATGGCTCAATCTGATGAAGAAGAAGAAGATGACACAGAAGAGGTAGACTTCAGGGATGTTCAGAGAAATCTAAAATCCTACTCTCCTAAAAAATTATTGTCATTATCAAATGTTCTCATTGATACTTATTACACCTTAGTTTAAGATAAGGATTTATTGACCATAGATTTAGGAGAGGTGGAACAAAATAGGGATAATATAGTTGTGTGTGTAGTTGACTTGAAAGAAACTGTACGTAACCTTGAAAAAGAGAAAGAGTCTCTAGTGTGTAAGGTCAGTAGTGTTTAATGAGAGAAATGACCTAACGGAGGTAGTAGTGAACCTTAAGGGCACCATAAGAAATCTTGAAAATGAAAAGGTAAGTCTGAGTGAGAGAATTGATGTTGCTGAGCAGGAAAGAAATGATCCCCTAGTTGTAATCATAGACTTAGAGGAAGCCATTCAGGAACTTAGACTAGAACCTGGTCCATCGAGTGTGAATAGAGAAAAGGAAGGAGCGAGTGAAAAATATGTCAAGCTTGAGAGAGAACTGAATGAAGCCAAGACTAATTTATGTAGTGAGGTCGAGAAACACAGAGAGTTGCAAGCTGAATTGAGCAAAGTAAAAATTGATCTTAAGAAGTCTCTAAACTGGACCTAGTCCACAGATGCTGTCACTGCCATGTGCTTTAATAATTGTGGAAACAGGCAGGGAATTAGGTTTCAAAAGGAGAAAACTCCCTACAACCCACATAGCAAATATGTCACAATCCCAGACAATTGGCTTTGTACCCATTGTGGGAACAACGGGCACTTCAAAGAAAGTTGCCCAACCAGGGATCAATCAGTCCAGAAAAACAAGATGTTTGCAGGCAGGAGAAATACTAAGCAGGGACCAGGTCCCAGTAAGAAATATCAATTCCTGCCAGCATGGACTAGAAGAGTTCTTATTCATCCCTTTCCTAACTACAAGGGACCCAAACTTGTTTGGGTTCCTAAATCTAACCATTGATTTATATTTGCAAGGATCAGTGAGGGGAACTGGACGACAATGGATTATGGATAGTGGATGCTCAAAGCATATGATTGGAAATACTATGGATTTTCTCTCATTGAAAGCCCTGTAGGGAGGGGATGTATCCTTTGGAAATGGAAAGAAGGGGTACATCCTTGTTGTTGTAAGAGTTGGAAGATCTTGGAGAACTCAATAGAAAATGTATACTATGTGAATGGTTTGAAAAATAGTCTATTGAGTGTCTCACAAATCTGTGATAAAGGGAATAAGGTGGAGTTCCTATCCAAAGTGTGCACAGTTACTAGTCTTGTAACTGGAGAAGTGGTGTTGATAGCCAAGAGATACAAGAACATTTATGTCGCTGATTTCGAATCATTGGAAGCTGGTGAAGTGAACTGCTTGAAGGCAGTGGATGACAATGCAAAGCTTTGGCATAGAAGGTTGCCAGCTTTTCTCTCCTGAATAAGCTGATAAAGAAGGACCTGGTTTGTGGTCTGCCAAATTCCAAGTTCAAAGAGAATAAAGTATGTGATGCGTGTGCTAAGTGAAAGCATGTGAGATCATCTTTCAAGCCCAAGAAAGATGTTAGCACGTCCAGACCTCTCGAACGTCTTCATATGAATTTGTGTGGACCTATGAGAATTCCAAGCAGAGGTGGTAAGAAATACATCTTTGTGATTGTGGATGACTACTCAAGATTCACTTGGACACTGTTTCTTAGATCAAAAGATGAGACATTTGAAGTCTTTGTGGCCTTTGTCAAGAAAACCAAGTGAAGATGAACATGAAGGTAGCTTGAATCAGATCCGACCATGGAACTGAATTTGACAATGCAAAATTTGATGAATTTTGCAATGAGAATGGAATCACACACAACTTCTCAGTACCAAGGACTCCTCAGCAAAATGGTGTTGTAGAACGGAAAAACAGAACCCTGAAAGATATGGCTCGAACAATGCTTATAGACAATGGAATCACAAAGAACTTCTGGGCTGAAGCAATCAATACAGCTTGCTACTTGGTGAACTGGTGCATGATTAGGTCCCTCCTGAACAAGACCTCGTATGAATTGCTAAATGGAAGAAAACCCAAAATAACTCATCTGAGAGATTTTGGTTGCAAATGCTATGTTCTGAATAATGGGAAGGATCAGTTGGGAAAGTTCGATGCCAAGAGTGATGAAGGAATCTTTTTGGGGTATTCCTCTCAAAGCAAAGCATACAAGGTGTACAACAAAAGAACGCAATGTGTGGAAGAGAGTATTCATGTGCTCTTCAATGAAACTCCTTCCTCAAACAAAGACAATAATGGTGATGATCAAGATAATGAACCACTCCTGGTTCCTGGAGAAATATTTGACTTATAAAATGGCAAGGCAGACATGATGAGTCAAGCCAGGGAAATGATTGAAGGCAACACAACTTCTACCTCAAAACCACAGAAGGAACCTGGTACCCTAATCTCTCCAACAGAAGCTGAAGAAAGAGTTGGAGATGATGTGGAAGGTACTCCTCAGGTAGCAGAACAGGAGACGCAAGGAAGCCCTACCGATACACCAAGCTCCTCTTCAAATCAACTTCAAGTTGAAAATTGGAAGTATAAGAATTCTCATCCTCTTGACAACATAATCACCCCCTTGATTCCGAAATTCAAACCAGATCCAAAACTAGAAATTCCCTAGCCTTCTCAGCATCCTATCCCAAGTCGAACCCAAAAATATCAAGGAGGCTCTGAAGGATGTTGATTGGATCATTGCTATGCAAGGAGAGCTTCATCAGTTTGAAAGAAACAAGGTATGGAATCCGGTACCTCGACCTTCAGACAGAACCATCATAGGAACCAGGTGGGTGTTCAGGAACAAGTTGGATGAGAATGGGAAAACTACCAGAAACAAAGCTAGGCTGGTAGTTCAAGGCTACAATCAAGAAGAAGGACTTGACTATGATGAAACCTTTGCTCCAGTTGCTTGTATGGAATCCATTCGAATTCTCATTACTTTTGCATCTCATATGGAATTCACCTTATTCCAAATGGATGTGAAAAGTGCATTCTTGAATGGCTATCTCAAGAAAGAAGTATATGTCAAGCAACCCCCTGTCAAGCTCACCTAGAATATGTGTTCAAATTGGATAAAGCCTTATATGGGTTGAAGCAAGCTCCCATAGATTGGTATGAGAGGCTGTCCAAGTTTCTACCAAACAATGGATTCCCTAGAGGGAAGATTGACAACACCCTTTTTCTGAAGAAACGAGGCAGGAACCTCCTTATTCTCTAGGTGTATGTCGATGATATTATCTTTGGGGATACAGGAGATTCACTGTGCAAGGAATTTGCAATGCTCATGGGAAGTGAATTTGAGATAAGCATGATGGGGGACTTGAACTTCTTCCTGGGTCTTCAAGTTAAACAGTCCATCAAGGGTACATGCATCAGTCAACAGAAATACATCAAGGAATTGCTCAAGAGATTTGACATGGAGAAGTCCAAAGTGATTGACACACCCATTGCAGTGGCTACCAAACTTGACATGGATGATTCTGGCTCTCCTGTAAATCAGACTATGTACAGAGGGATCATTGACTCTCTCCTCTACCTCACAGCAAGCAGGCCTGACATAGTTTTTAGCGTGGAGCTGTGTGCAAGGTTTCAATACGATCCTAAGGAGTCACATCTGAAAGCTTCAAAAAGGATCTTACGCTATCTTAAGGGCACACAGGACCTGGTTCTATACTATCCCTCAGATGATAATTTTAATCTTGTTGGTTATGCTGACGCTGATTATGCAGGTTATCTGGTAGACAGGAAGAGTACTTCAGGAATGGCTCATTTTCTTGGATCGTGTCTAATCTCTTGGGGAACAAGGAAGAAGAACTCAATGGCCTTGTCCACAACAGAAGCAGAATATGTTGCAGCTGCATTTTGCTGTGCTCAACTGCTGTGGATCAAACAACAACTGGAGGACTTTGGAGTAATCGACAGTATTCCATTTTTATTTGACAATACCAATGCGCTCAACATGGCAAAGAATCCTGTTCAACACAAGAGAAAAAAGCACATTGATGTGAGACATCACTTTCTCAGAGGCATCAGTATGAGGTTCTGTTGCACTGAAGATCAGATTGCAGATATCTTCACCAAGGCACTTGGTAGATAACATTCTGAGAAGAATAGGCTGGCCCTGGGCATATTGAGACCCAATTAGGGACATGGTTCTCCTTTCGGCTATGAATGTCTTACTCAGGTGAAGATGGCTAAGGTGTTTTCTGAATAAAGTCTAACTCAAATCAAATACCGTTACAGGTAGACATGCATGATGATTACAGAGTTTAAAGAAGTGGCATGGTAGAACATAAGAATACTGATCAATCTCTTTTCAAAAACAAAACAAGTACGGGACATGGTCCATGTACGCCAGGTTAGTAGTTATGTGTACTCTATCCCTCATTCAAAAGTATCTGCATTAATTACTGTTGCCACTCCTTCCGCCTTTTCAGAAAACACATCAGTCACGTCCATCACTCTACCTTTTCAACTCCCTCTGCACGTTTCCCTCTTCCCAAAAACTCCTACCGCCAGTTGGACCCGTTTCCTCTCCCTCCTCATTACTTTTCTCCTCGATAAAGCCATTCCTCTCTAACCACCCCATACACACACATTCCTGTACTCAAAAGCACAACCTCCTCCTTCCTTCTATTTTTCACTCTTTGTTCTAAGTCTTCAACAATGGCTTCACCTAATGAAATCAACCCCTCCACCACCATTGATCTCACACTATCCCTTTGGAGTAACAAGGGTCTTTATCTTCAAAAGTGACTATCTCTGCCTCTACACCAGTGTCACCATCACCGGCACCAGAAACTTCCCAGGGACTTTCAGTCCAAGAAGCTTCTTGTCATTCTTCTCCTCCATCTGCTTCCTCACCAAAAACCCTAACTACTGAAACCACCACCTCACCTCCTCCTTCCTCTGTATTGCCTTCTGAGCCTCTCACCACTGAAGCCTCGCCCGTATCTGAAGCTTCAGAGGATGACCCCAACCAATATATCAACTCCGCCTTCCTGCATCCCTCGACTCCCATGGAGTCTCCTAAAAAAGAAGCAGCTGAAAATATCATGGCCATCTCCTCTGAAAATCCTCCCTCTGAAGGCCCCTTTTCCCTTCTTGAGACTCGGGGAGCATCGTCGTCCATTCTAGAAGACGAAGGAACCATGGTCCTCTTTGAGTCTTCTCGCCATGGGGCTACGCCTTCCAAACCTAGTGAGGGACCTGGTTCGTCACCCTCTCAGTCTCCTAAGGAACAAATCTTCTACACCCCTCCTCTAGAGTCCATTCCTTCACTCCTTGAATCTTTGAATGATGATGATGAGGATGACATGGTGCTAAGTGCTAGATTCAAGCTTTTTCATAGTATCAGCACTCCAGCACCATCTGTGAAGCATCCTTCCACTAGGCTTCAGAAGAAAGAGGCTGTAGATCTTGCTCTTGAAAAGAGTAAGAAGTGAAATAAGCAGAAAAAGAGGCGGTTGGTCAAGGATGGTCAAGTTGTGGGTGATAAGGATATTCTTGTGGTGGAGGTAGAGGAAGAAACTGTTGAGGAACCTAGTTCCTTAGTGGAGAGGGAGAAAGCAGTGTCTGGTAAAAGTGTGAAGAAAATAGTCTTGAAGACTGATGAGAAAGCCAATAAGAAAGCAGTTGGGGAAGTAAGTGAGCGACAATCTGTGTCTGTCAGTTCCAAAGGAAAGTCTGTGAAGGTGTCGGGAAAACGCAAACGGGAAGAAGAACCAGCAAAGGAACCTGGTTCGGCTAAGGCTGCAATGTGGAAAGAGAATGTCCAAAGGCAGAGTGTGCTGTGGGGGCGTGCTGTTGACCCTGAAATTCTTGATATGCCTGGCATGATTCAGCTCATGGCCATGATTGAGTTCCAGAAATGGGAACATTTGCTGAACGTGAGTGGGCCTAAAGTGTATGAAGACGCGGTAAAGGAGTTTTATGCTACCCTCGATTCCTGAAGATAGTCATGTGTGTGTGCTGGTGGGAGATGTAGATATTGTTTTTGATGATGCGACCTTGGGAACAATTCTGGGTGTTCCATCGGAGGGGCTGTCTTCCGTGGACCCAGACAAGCATCTATGCAACAATGCCTTTCGGAAGGTCATAGTTAATCCTGGGTCAGTTTAGCAGGGGGACCGGGTGCACAAGAAGTCTATGATGCATGTTTACCAACTCCTCTTTTAACTGGTAAACAAAGTTCTTCTTCCTCGAGTTGAAAGGCGCTTAGTTGCTTCCAGGGATGATTTAATTCTTATGGAGGCCCTTGACAATTTCAAGCCTGCCAACTTGCCCGCTCTTATGATCAACCACATGGATAAGGTTGTCTCCATCAAAGATGGGAATCATGGTCTCCCCTATGGCTTTCTTCTTACTCGGATCTTTGAGCATTACAAGGTTCCCCTCAGCAATCCTCGGGTTGGGACTCACAAATAGATCTTCTCAAAGACTACTCTTGAAGAATGTGAGTGCCTTGAGAAAGCTGGGGGAAGTAATTCCACTATCTCTCAGATGATTAATGCCTTGAATGCTGCCCAGGACACTATCAAGAGGTTGAAGGCCAAATTGCTATTCTGGAGGTGTCAGGTCAATCAGCTAAGGGACCCGGTTCTAGTAGTTCATCTAATGAGGAAGTGGTCCGCCTGACAAAGGAGAATGCTGAGCTAAAACACCAAGTGGAGAATCTGAAGGAAAAGCTGCTCCAGGAGCAGTCCTCTGCAAATGCTCGCATGGACCTGGTCCGTCGCACTCTCACAACCTCCTCCTCAAAGCCTTCCTCCTCTAGTGCCCCCTAAGATCTATCTTCCCTTACTCTCTCATGATATCTTGTGGCTGTTAGTTTTTGTGCTTTTGCTTTTTGTCTGTTTGGAATTGGATAACACCTAACTGCTCTTGCCTTGGAAAATCCAAATGAAGTCTTTTTCTTTTCAAGCAAATACAACCTTATGTTTTTTTAAGTTTTTGTAATGAATTCAGTCTCTTTATGTTCTAATTGCTGTTTTCTAATTTATTATTCTGTTTTCTATCATGTCGTGTGCACACAAGGGGCATGAGTTAACTTTAATGGACTTCTTATGCTTTTTTGCCTGGTTAAGCCTTTTTATGATGCCAAAAGGGGGAAGTTCAGGGGATAATTGGGATAATCTGATTTTTTTTTTTTGCATTGGGCACGGCTTAAGGGGGAAGCACATCGACACGGGGAATTTGCTAGGAACCTTGTAGAACATGTGATATGTATAGATCAGTGTTCCCAATTGATAAAAGTTTGTCATCATCAAAAAGGGGGGAATTGATGAGTTGTATTCTGTTTTGATGATCTAACAAACTTTTACATGAAGGACCAGAAAGAGGACCTAATATGTAAATGGTATAGCCAGTCATCTTCAACTCCAGAAATTTCGGACAATACACTGCTGAACAAAGAGGGACCAGTTGGAGGACCTGATCCCTCATCAGACTCACAGACGAAAGTACAGGTCAACTCTACAGCTATAAAAAGCTGTGACAGAAAAATGTGTGCCGCTACAGTGCAGTAACAGTGCAGCAGTCACTTCCCATTGGTTGAGGCATGTACCTTCAAGATATGGGAAATCCTTCTTGGAATATGCAAAGGGCTTAAATATCTTGATGGAAGAAGAACAATCATTCACTTGAGCATTAATAAGAATTCTCTCAAGCATTAAAGACTCAAGTGCTTCAAGAGCAAGAAGACAACTCCACTAAGACGGACCAATTTCATCATGTGTTGTTAGTGTCCTTAGTTGAGTTGTAATCTTGTGTTTTGTTTTCATTGTATCCTACCAGCTTGTGTAGAAGTAACTAGTCAGGAATCTTTTAACCGTTTGTTCATCCATACTTGTGTGTGACTATAGCTAGTCATAGGTCAAAGTCTTTGTAACTAGTAAGTAACAAAGTGGCTTGTATTGAGTATTACAAGTTAGAGTGTTGAAGTCTTTGTAAGTTAGTCCTTACAAAGTTGCTTGTAATAGTTTAGATTACAAGTTAGTGAATTTAAAATCCTACAAGTGTAGGTCGTGGTTTTTGTCCCCTTGAGTGAGATTTTTCCACGTAAAAATCCTCTGTCGCTTTACTTGTCTTTCTAGTATATATCTCTGTGGAAACTAGTAGAGAACCTGGTACCTCTACTATTTGGTGGACTCTTATAAACTATCAGCTACTTTTATAACAAAAGATATTAAAATTTTAAAACCGTCCTCTGCTCTTTTTTTCTGTCACGGCCCAATCGGTCGTTTTGAGTTCTAGCGCGCCGTCTGATGGTTTGAGGCCTTGAGTAGCTTCGCTCTATGTATTATGACTTTCACGTATGGTTGATTTTGATTTTCGATGAGTTCGAAGTTGATTTGGAAGAATAATTCTCAATTCGGAAGCTTTAAGTTGGAAGAGTTTTCCAAGGTTTGACTTTTGAGTAGACGTCCAAAACGTGTCGGATCCTCCAAAAGTAGTACATTTTTGAAGGATCTGACATGGGTGCGGCTACATTTTGGAGAGTCTGCGCAACATAGGTGGTCAATGGAATTCAAAATCTTTTTAAGGTCATTGGTTCTATTCCCACTAGCTATAACTCAACTTTTTCCTTTTTTAGATCCCTCTTGGAGGTAATCCTGCCTCCGCCGCTGCCAACCGCACCCTCCTCCTTTATAGTGACTTTGGACAGGCAATGTGACCTAGTTCACATAAATGAAATTAAAGTATAATGATGCAAGAAAAATAACTATAAGTCCAAAGAATAATTATACGGACAAATGAATTAAAAGATAATATCATACAAGTAAAAAATCGTGTGTATTCAAAACCATCTTAAAACTTTTGAAATGTACATAACATTCATGAAGTTCAAAGTTAGGTTGTTTTCAAATATAAAAATGTATCATTCTTTTGGGATCGGAAGAGACTAGCAAAAAAGTAGTGTCACGCAAAATTCTATAGCTAACCATCATCACTTTGTTAACAATAATATTTTCTTTAGACGTTGAGAAAAAACCTAGAGTTTTGCTGGCACAATACACGAAAATCTTGTCGTAGACGAAGATTTACTTGTAGGAACAAATTAGGGTTACACCAATCTGGAGACTCATCCTCGTTGAAAGGTTGGTAAAAATAAGGACTAGAAGAACATTTCTTCATCATCTCTCACATCATCTGAATGCCGCTTACTTTCATCTGCTCCTCCTCTCTCATCTCAGCGTCTGTCATCTTCCAAATTTCTAGGAGACGACAACCAAAAGGAATTAGATCAGAGTCCCTTCTTTTATATCCAGTGGGAGGACTTTAAAATTTCCTAAACTTTTGTTAGGAAAGGAGAGGCAAAAGTGTTAGTTAATAATTAGTTATTGGTTATTGTTTTTGAATTTTAATATCTATAAAATAGAATATTCATAATAAAAAACAAAAATTACAAAAAAAAAAAAAAAATCTATCCATTCAAATTGGAGAGTAATTTCAATTTAGAGTTTCTAAATCATTTTAAAATAGAAACTAAAATTACAAAAAAAATAGAAAACTGCCAATTCAAGATTTCTTTGTTTTTCTAATAATTTTTTGTTTTTATTTTTAAAAATAAATTTTTTATTTATTTAGAAAATATTATTGATAATAGAATAAGATATACTACATTTGATCTTAGACATAAGGCGGAGAAAGGTATGCTATCTTCTATATATATAAAAAATATATCTTCTATTATATTATAAAAAGAAAGTAGCATAAAAAATTCAAATAAAGTAATATGAATAAAAATTTATATTAACAATGCAATAATACTAAATATTGGATAATCTACAGGTTATTAAAAAGGGAGCAGAAAGCTTGTCCTTAAGCCAAGTGGCCGCCTAAAAAAAAGTCATATGGCATATAGTTAATAATTAGTTATTTAGTTTTGTAATATTATTACAAGAAAAAGGAACTATTGAGATTAAAAGATCTCAACATTATAGGGGCAGAAGCAAAATTTTAAGAAAAAGTAAGCAGGTCTAATTTATTTTGATCTGACCTAGCTATTAACCCGGATGTCCCCTACCCTGACTTGTCCTATTAAATTTTTTCAAAAATAATACTTTGTCGGTCCCTGCCCCGCCCTGCCCCATTAAAATATTCCCTTGCCCGCCCTGGCCCAATTGCTATCCGTAGAGGTCGGGGATTAAGGTTGTGGGTTGACAGGTAGTCGAGAGTCTCTTGTAGTTGTACTAGTAGGTGTGGTACTAGTCTTGTATTCTCTTACTCCGAGTTCCTTGTTGTTAGACGATGTGGCACTATTGCTGGTAATTTTCTCACTTATATATCTTGTAGCTTCGTATTCCTAATTCCTTTGCTATTACAGACTATGCTATTTTTTTATGTTATCTTATTTCCTTGCCATTGTTATTGTTTGTTTATTGCATCTTTTTCACTGTTCTTGCGTTGAGAGTCTATCGGAAATAACCTCTCTTCCTTCATATAGTAGGGGTAAGATTTGCGTATACATTACCTCCACAGACCCGCACTGTATGGGATTGCACTGAGTTTGTTGTTGTTATTGTTGTTGTTGTACTTAGAGGCAACTAAGTAAGCATATTTAATAGTGAGACTCCCATCCCTGTATAGGTTCCAAATCAGTGTTTCTTCAGAATCACTGAAACCTAGATAAACTTCCAAGGTATGTATAGCTCCACAACTCTCTCAAGCTCCCAGTCATACAAAAACCTCATGAAAATAACATTCCATCCTTCCTGTCCCCATGTTGTATCTAACCTTGCTTCTTTTGATGTTTCTATGTTGAACAACAACAACAAAAACAATAAAATATCCAGTTTGATCCCAACATTTGGGGTCAGGGATGGTAGCCTGTACGCAAATCTTACCCCTACCTAATGCAGGTAGAGAGGTTGTTTCCAATAGAACCTCGGCTCAGGAAGGGCAAGAAGAAGAAGGGGGAAGCAAGGAAGGAAGAAAGATGAAAAAAGATTTTAAAAAATAAAAATAAAAAATGAAAAATAGAAAGTCACAGATAAAGATAAATAGTATCCAATAATAGAAATAGATAATACAATACCTGCGGCGAACAAAATCACATACCGTAATAAAAATCTAAGAATATGAAGGGAAATGCATGCTACTACGCCTAACGGTGAACACTATAAACTACCTACTAACCTTCTATCTTAATTCTCGACCTCCACACTCTCCTATCAAGTGTTATGTCCTCAGTGAGCTGGAGCAACACCATGTCCTGCCTAATCACTTCTCCCCAGTACTTCTTAGGCCGACCTCAACCCCTTCTCAAACTCTCCATGGCCAACCTCTCACACCCCTCACAGGGGCATCAATGCTTCTTCTCCTAACATGTCCGAACCATCTCAGCCGCGAATCCCGCATCTTGTCCTCCACGGAGGCTACTCCCACTCTGTCCCAGATAACTTTATTATTAATCCTATCTGGTCTGGTACACTCACACTTCCATCTAAACATCCTCATTTCTGCTACTCTCGTTTTCTGCACATGGGAGTTCTTAACTGGCCAACACTCAGCCCCATACAGCATAGCGGGTAAAACCACCACTCGATAAAACTTACCCGTAAGTCTTAACGGAACATTCCTATCACATAGAACACCGGAAACAAGCCTCCACTTCATCTATCTCGCTCCGATGTGATATGTGACATCCTCGTCAATCTCCCCGTTACCCTGGATAATAGATCTGAGATACTTAAAACTTTCTCTCTTGGGGATAACTCGAGCATCCAGCTTAACCTCTACGTCAGCATCATGGGTCTCACTAAATTTTCACTCCAAGTATTCTGCCTTGGTTCTACTCAGTTTGAAACCTTTAGACTCCAAGGTCTGTCTCCAAACCTCCAACCTCGCGTTAACTCCAAGAGGACCATGTTCTAAGTTCTAACCAATTGTCACTCCAAAATACTGTTTTCCTTCCATTGCCTACCTTGATGGTGGAATGAGCAACTATAAAAACTAAGTTTCTCGGACTCGGGTGCGGGTATCCTATACGGGGATGGATCCGAGTATCGGAATGACAAAATCTAAATTTTTAGATTCGGAGGTGCGGATCCGGATATAGATACGGGTGTGGCGATTCGGCTAATACAAAATAGAGTTATAAAAATATTTTAAATTTTGAGAGATATTCTGTGAAAACTTTCATGAATATTGTACAGGAAATGAGGAGATTAATTAAGAGAAGTAACAAAAGCAAGTCATCTTTAAAAGCTCAAGCCAACTATACAAGATTCACAATCTCAATAAATAGATAAATCAGTGATAAAAAGTACTGAACTGGAGAAAACAATTGAATCCTATTTTTTTTCAAGAAACATTTGATGAGGTAAAAGTACCTCGCGGTTTGAGAGCGAAATTAGGGTACAAGTTACGAGAAGGGATTATATAGTCATAATAAGATTGATTTCACGTTTATGGTGCATAATGCACATCGAGGTGAATTGTTCATGGTGGCGGTAATGGTGACGATGATGGTTGAAAGGAAGGACATTTAATAGTGAAAAAAGAACAAGGGAGGAGTAAAATGGGTTAGGGCACTGAGGTGGCATGCCACATGGCATCCACCTCATCAAATGTCAGTGCCACATGGATTGGACAAACTTAACGGAAGAAGGGGTATATTTGAACCAATAGTATAATGATTCGGGCTTATTTGGACAAAAAGTATAACGAGGGATATATTTAAACCTTTTCCGATAGTACAAGGATGTATTTGAACCTTTTCCGTTTTATGTATTGTCTGAAAGTAAGAACTAGGTAAAAATCTCTCTACATTCGCAATGTAAAGGTAAAGTTTGCGTACACACTACCCTATCCAGGCTCCACTTGTGAGATTATACTGAGTTTATTGTTGTTAACAACTAGGGAAAAGAAATACTACTACAACCTATGACTCTTGAGCTTTTCCCATGTGGAGAAATTTAATTATATTTGTTGTTATTATGTATGCATATCGTGGAATTTATCTGCTCTTTACTAAAAAGCAGTTCTATTCTTGTTTTGTTGGTTTAATGCAGGTATGCGGACATTGAAATATGATGTTTCCATATTTGGTCTTCTACTGATGGAGTTGATATCCAAACAGAAGTTTGATTCTCATTATCTTCCCGATTCATATGAGGATAAACCTGGCAGAAAATTTTTGGTTCATGAATGCTTCGAAGAGGTTGATTATCAAACTGCAGTATAGAAATCTCAAAGCTGACTTGTTGTTGCCTGGAGCTTGATCCAGACAATAGGCCAAGAATGAAGAATGTTTTGACGCTTTGAGAAAACTGAGGAGGGCCAGGGGGAAACGAAAAAGAGATGAAAATGAGGCCAAAATAGAACAATAGCCTGTTTCGCGAAGCTTCTCACGGTTCAAAAGCACTTTTTTTTCAAATCTGAAGTGTTTGGCCAAGCTTTTAGGAGAAAAATAAGTGTTTTTGAGGAGAAGCAAGAAAAAGTAATTTCTTCCCGGAAGCACTTTTGAGAAAAATACACTTATAAGCACTTTTTAAAAGCTTGGCCAGACATTAATTGCTGCTTAGAAGTACTTTTTAAATTAATTAGCTAACACAAACTGCTTCTTGCCAAAAGTAAAAAAACACTTTTGAAAAAAAAGGACTTTTCAGAATAAACGGGTTTTTTCAGCTTGGCCAAACGGGCTGTACGATGTGTTTAACCAAAAAATAGAATTTTTAGTTAAAGCATGTATTTAGAAAAAATCAGGCTACTGATAACCAAATAATACCTTACTCCCTTAACAATCTGTTTGAAAAGAAAGAAAGAAAAATAACAATGAGAATTAACAAAAAGAAATAAGGATGGGTGTTTACTCTGTTGATAAACTGAGAAATGCAAACCCTAAGAATGGTGAAAATGAGCTTGTAATGGGAGATACTATCAATCACCAACAGAATCAGATCAATATGGAGGCGACATGGCAGAAAAAGTGGGCAAACTTGTTTACTGGGAACATGCTAGTAGCAAAGGGAATCCCCTTGAGCTTCATAGCACCGACAATTAGAAATGGGGAGACAATAGTTGAACTCTACAAAGAGGAGATAGAACAAGAGACTCGAAAATGGAGGCAAACTTGTATGTGGTGGGGGAATCCCCTACTATTGCAGCTATTTTCATGCAAAATTCCATTGCAACGCGATGAACCTTTCATTAGCTGCAATAGTAGGGGATTCCCCCAATCGCTAAGTTGAATGAGTAGCAGATTGGGTGTGCTAATATATGCAGATGAATGTACGTCACAAATTAATAGAATCTCATATGCAAAGGTACCATTTGAGTTAGATGTTACAAGAGAACTGCCAAAAACCATTAAGGTAGCTTATCCAAAGAGAAGAGAATTTACTTGGCCAGTTGTTTATGACTGGGTACCAATTTTCTACTCTAAATACATGAAAATAGGGCATAAATGCATCCCTGATAAATACTAAGCTCCAAAGCCAAGACCCAAAAATCAGAAGGAGAAACAAGAATGGCAACAAAAGCCAATAGTTATCGGGAAGGAAGCACAACCTGTTGGGATTGTCTGGATTTTCTAACCATATTTGGTTTTCCTATTAAGGAAAGGACAAATATATTTACCATAATTGAGTTTTCCTTTTTGTAGAAGAAAATTATAATTCTTCCATGTTTGGCTAGTCCTTTTTCTTGTAGGAAAAGGTTTGGACTTAATGTAGCCTATGGAGTTTGAGAGTCGTGTTTAGGGGAAGAACTTTACAGGACAAGTGTTAGTGTGTCACTTGTGTTTGCCTCTTCGTGAGGTTGTTCTCTCGATATTTTGTACTCTCTTTTTATATAGTGAATTGCTCATGTCCGCCGTGACGTAGGTCAGTTGGCCGAACCACGGTAAATGTTTGTGTCTCTTTTGGTATATTTCTTGTTTGTTGTCTGATTTATCGTCGTTCAAGGTTAGCTTTGCTAGCTTTCGCATGACACCTGACTTTTTTCCGGTCCTAACACAACCAGCTAGAGACGATGAAGATAAAGGAATGGAGAAAGCCATTGCTTCCCATGCTGAGATATCATGGGAAATAACAGATAAAGAAGAAAAGGGTGAGGAATGGAAAAAAGTTTATTCCCCCAACAATTGAAGAATCTATAAGCAACTATTAGGATCAACTGCAGAACAATTACATGCAATTAATCCAATTGTCACGAGGGATGGTCCAGTTTTAAATAGAGAACAACAACTTTAGTTGATTGCCACCTATAACAAGTGAGGAAATATATCAATGCTTGAAAGACATTAGTGATCTCAAAGCACAAGTGGCTGTAATGTCTTTATATTATAACAATCTTAGATAGTTATAATCGTTATTTCAAGTTATAAGTTTCATTTTAGTTTGTTTTTGGGTTTGCAGAAAGATAAGAAAACTGGGTGTAAGTATTTCGCATGGTATGATCTCCCGACTTATGAAGACTTGGAGCCAGTGATTTTGGATCTGCTTAGGAAGAAAAAGCAGTTTGAAGCGCATTTGCAGGAATCCGGAAAACAAATGAATTGGAAGAGACTTTGTTTTTTCCTGATTTTAGGATTAATCATCCTTAAGGCCATTTTATTCGTTAGTTCCAAGCACTACTATATAGTGTACTGATATCCCCTGTATTGGGTGTTCATGTATTTGGCTAATTAAAGTTGTTGTTGTATATGAGAGTTATCCCCTATTTTATTAGAGTTGTATTCAAGCTTTGTGATATGTTCCTATTTAGCTCATTGAAGTTATTGGTCTTCTCTTGTATTATGTTCCTATTTAGCTTTGGTAGCCAAACATGAACTGTTAGAAATTTGTATTTGTAAAATAATTCTGGAAATAATAAAATAACATAAACAGAAATGTACACGTAATGGAAAATTAATCCGAGCCCACTGAATTCACAGTGTTTTCTTTAGGAATTTAATCCCCTCCTAGTACCCAAGGTTACGGATTATTTCCTCCAGGATAGAACGAATTTCACACTGGTGTAGTGGTACTTCAAACCCCAGTGTTTCAGCGAACTCAAAGTTCGGTAGCAAATCACACTTACTTGCTTTCTTTGAAGATGAAAGTATGCAGAAAGAAGGAGGAGAACTCAGAAAATAGTATGTAAAATCTGAGAGAATGGACTTGTATTTATAGCCAAAGTTGGGCTGAAATTTGAAGAGGTGCAACTCTTCAGAATTGTTGTTTTTGCAAAAATGCCCATAGAGTAATACCATGACATAATTGGCTATTTACTCAATAATAAAGAGGGAAAATTGAAGGGTAGTTCATTTTCTGTTACAAAACAGAAAACTAAATTCTGGATAATAACTGAAATGGATTTAATATTAATATTTATTTTAATATTAATATTTTGTTATTAAAACAAATATTTAATAACATTTCTGTTAATATTTACTATTAACAAATAAATTTGGTCCAAAAAATAATCTCTCGATCGATCATTTGACCAAATCCAAATCCAAATCCAAATCCGAATCCGAATCCGAATCCGAATCCGAAGCCGAAGCCGAGGCCGAGGCCGAGCCGAGCGAGCGACGACGACGACGACGCGAGGCTTGCTTTCTTCTCAACTCTTTATTATCTAGAAGAAAAGCAATTGCTTATATACCCATCAAAAGTCTTTTCCTCTTCCTATGTGGGACAATTAAGGAGGGAAACTCAAATATTACTCAAATATTTTATTTTCCCCTCCATTTCCCATTCACCCATTTTAAGCATTAATATATCATTAAATACTTAAAATCCCAACAATCCCCCACATGAATGGGGAATGGCTATATCACGGAAGTATGCATG
The DNA here is from genome assembly GCA_005239495.1 of Nicotiana undulata. NCBI lineage: Eukaryota > Viridiplantae > Streptophyta > Magnoliopsida > Solanales > Solanaceae > Nicotiana > Nicotiana undulata. The sequence goes on from ML286771.1 coordinate 178,322, forward strand.
AAAAACTGTGTTATTTGCAAGAAAGGATTAATTGCATCTGGATAAGTAGGTTTCCCTTTGAACTTTCCGTAGTGAACTTATGTCGGATATACTCGATCAATCGGTAGATTTGATATCTTTGAACCGTCGAACTTTGGTGTATACCTAGACAACCACAAGTCACACAACCTTAACCGTCTTTGGTTCTCATTGTTGTGTTCGTTTCAGCCATGAACACCGCCTGGTTT